>BSBK01007075.1:335000-417357 GCA_027943335.1 Chamaecyparis obtusa
AATACATTCAAGTGGCAATTACACTAGGGACAGTCACTGTGAGATGTCCTCATTTGTGACTGTCCTTACAGTGAGTGTACATTATCATGTTGTCTTTATAGTGAGTGTACATTATCATGTTGTCTTTAGAGTGTCAATATATGCATTATTACTTAAACTGAAGAGTACTCTAAATAATATGTCATTGTGGAGTTCTGATTGCTTCCAATTTGATATACGCTTGTTCTACTTATGTATCCAGCATCATGTAAGAAAAGTTGATGCTTTTAAATAGATTCATTTAGCCATGAAATGCCTATGCATGTTACATACAAGATTCCAAGGCCCAAAACTGATTACTCATTATAATTCATGTACAGAATGATAATCAACCACAACGAGGCATGCGTAGGCGTTGCTTAGATTTTGAGGCATCAGAAGCTCGTAGAAGAAACTTGACAAATGGCTCATGGAATGCAACAAACTTATTGCCTAAAATAGGAGCATTGGTAACCACAGATGATGGTTTTGAAAAGAACACTTCACCATCAATGTCACGTGAGGGAACTGCAATTTCTGATGGCAAGTAACTTGTAGTATATAAGAGAGATGCAGGTACAGATGCTGGGAATACATTGCTAATGAACCACATTAATGCTTTTTTCCTTCAACAAATGAGGACAGTCACTTTAAAGACAACATGATAATGTACACTCACTGTAAGGATAGTCACAAATGAGGACATCTCACAGTGACTGTCCCTTGTGTAATTGCCACTTGAATGTATTGCTATTCAGCCACATTAATGCTTTTCTTCTTCAACAAATGAGGATAGTCACTCTAAAGACAACATGATAATGTACATGGGCTGTAAGTGTACATTATCATGTTGTCTTTACAGTGACTGTCCTCCTTCAAGTGGCAATTACACAAGGGACAGTCACTGTAAAGGCAACATGATAATGTAGAGAAACGTTGTCATTTGTATTTTCAACAGTGCCGAGAGAGATTCCCTCCGCGAAATCACAGCTACAATTTCTGAGTACGTTGGGTTTATTTTTCTTTTGCCATTATTATGTAATCTAGTATTCAGCTGTTACAGAGCTAAAATACCCAGAAATGAGGACATATCTGTGTTGAATTTATTGTTAGCGGCTCTGGTTATTTAGAAGTTTAATTTTATTTGTTCATCTTTCAAGCACAAACGTTTTATGGACCGTAACATCTTCATTGTTTCGGGTATGCAATGAAACAGCCGTAACTTGCAACTACCTTCACGGTACTTGTGTACATTATCATGTTGTCTTTACAGTGACTGTCCTCATTCAAGTGGCAATTACACAAGGGATAGTCACTGTGAGATGTCCTCATTTGTGACAAGGACAGTCACACATGAGGACATCTCACAGTGACTGTCCCTTGTGTAATTGCCACTTGAATGTATTGCTATTCAACCACATTTATGGGCCCGTTTGGACCCCAGCACACAGTAGCATCTACAGAGAAGAATATCCCAGGTGTAACAAGTTGTAAGAATATACCAACAGTTCTAAGAAGTTCCCTAGCACATAGTAGCATCTACAGAGAAGAATATACAACATGAGGGCAGCCACTGTAAAGACAACATGATAATGTACACTCATTGTATGTGTACATTATCATGTTGTCTTTACAGTGACTGTCCTCATTCAAGTGGCAATTACAGAAGGGACAGTCATTGTGAGATGTCCTCATTTGTGACAAGGATAGTCACACATGAGGACATCTCACAGTGATCGATTGTCCCTTGTGTAATTTCCACTTGAATGTATTGCTATTGAACCACATTAATGCTTTTCTTCTTCAACAAATGAGGACAGTCACTCTAAAGACAACATGATAATGTACACTCATTGTAAGGACAGTCACAAATGAGGACATCTCACAGTGACTGTCCCTTGTGTAATTGCCACTTGAATTACACAAGGGACAGTCATTGTGAGATGTCCTCATTTGTGACAAGGATAGTCACACATGAGGACATCTCACAGTGATCGATTGTCCCTTGTGTAATTGCCACTTGAATGTATTGCTATTGAACCACATTAATGCTTTTCTTCTTCAACAAATGAGGACAGTCACTCTAAAGACAACATGATAATGTACACTCACTGTAAGGATAGTCACAAATGAGGACATCTCACAGTGACTGTCCCTTGTGTGATTGCCACTTGAATGTATTGCTATTCAGCCACATTAATGCTTTTCTTCTTCAACAAATGAGGATAGTCACTCTAAAGACAACATGATAATGTACACAGGCTGTAAGTGTACATTATCATGTTGTCTTTACAGTGACTGTCCTCCTTCAAGTGGCAATTACACAAGGGACAGTCACTGTAAAGGCAACATGATAATGTAGAGAAACGTTGTCATTTGTATTTTCAACAGTGCCGAGAGAGATTCCCTCCGTGAAATCACAGCTACAATTTCTGAGTACGTTGGGTTTATTTTTCTATTGTCATTATTATGTAATCTGGTATTCAGCTGTTACAGAGCTAAAATACCCAGAAATGAGGACATATCTGTGTTGAATTTATTGTTAGCGGCTCTGGTTATTTAGAAGTTTAATTTTATTTGTTCATCTTTCAAGCACAAACATTTTGTGGACCGTAACATCTTCATTGTTTCGGGTATGCAATGAAACAGCCGTAACTTGCAACTACCTTCACGGTACTTGTGTACATTATCATGTTGTCTTTATAGTGACTGTCCTCATTCAAGTGGCAATTACACAAGGGACAGTCACTGTGAGATGTCCTCATTTGTGACAAGGACAGTCACACATGAGGACATCTCACAGTGACTGTCCCTTGTGTAATTGCCACTTGAATGTATTGCTATTCAACCACATTTATGGGCCCGTTTGGACCCCAGCACACAGTAGCATCTACAGAGAAGAATATCCCAGGTGTAACAAGTTGTAAGAATATACCAACAGTTCTAAGAAGTTCCCTAGCACATAGTAGCATCTACAGAGAAGAATATACAACATGAGGGAAGCCACTGTAAAGACAACATGATAATGTACACTCATTGTATGTGTACATTATCATGTTGTCTTTACAGTGACTGTCCTCATTCAAGTGGAAATTACACAAGGGACAGTCACTGTGAGATGTCCTCATTTGTGACAAGGACAGTCACACATGAGGACATCTCACAGTGACTGTCCCTTGTGTAATTTCCACTTGAATGTATTGCTATTCAACCACATTTATGGGCCCGTTTGGACCGCGGCACATAGTAGCATCTACAGAGAAGAATATCCCAGGTGTAACAAGTTGTAAGAATATACCAACAGTTCTAAGAAGTTCCCTAGCACATAGTAGCATCTACAGAGAAGAATATGGGTCAACGAGGTTGACTTCAAAGCCATGCAATCTAATGGTAATAGTAATATCATAATTTGACATACTATCAGAAATACTCCCTAAATAGACTATTCAATCTTATAAGAGATGGATTCATGAGAACTATTATTTATGAAATATGAGTCAATGACTTTAATTAAAAAAATTACACAATCTAATTCTTGTAAAAATATCAAAATTTGACACATTGAAAATACCTTCCAAAAGTATCGTTAATTGATTAATATGAATCACTACTCATGAAATATAATTTTATAAACCTAATCTAAAAACTACACAATAAAAATCTTAATAGCAATATTGTAAGAAACTATTCCCAAAAGCAAGCCTAATAAAATTTGATGAAAATAATTTTTGTTTCACTCAACTTTGACATTCACAACTTCCTCTTTTATTATAATAAGAAAAAAAATGTCTTTTTAGATATACCTCATGAACCATACTCGAATAATCTATCATTTTTCTTCTCAAAAACATATTTGCAGAGCCTGCTTCTTTTACTTGTTTGTACTTTTATCTCTCTGATGGAAAGGGTTCCTTCAGGACACATTTTTCCAAGTTCACTGCTTGAGATATTTGAGGAGGGTTCCCCTGCTTGAGTATCCATCCAACCCATATTCGAGTAGTTCTACAATTGCACAGTCTAAATTAATAATACTGACAATTGAATGACGAATGATGATACATAGAATTGATATAAACTAATCCTAAAAACACTAAAACATTATTAATATATTTATATTTCATAAATAAAATTGATATAAAAGATTTGGAAGGATACATTAAAAAATAGAAAAACAGTAATTTATAATAGAAGGAAACTTAAATTGCTATTTAAAAAAAAAACAAGAGTCTTAAATCTTATCATTTTGTTTCATTATCATCCATAAGTACACACCTCTAGCATAATAATTATATTTTACCACCCATAAAATGAAAAAAAGATTTTCACAAGAGAAATTGAAGCTAGATTATAAAAATGAACCATCTTATTGGAAACTGGAACTGTTATCATACCCAAAAGGACTACAAAATTTCACCTTATCATACCCAGATTGTTGCTTTGCCTGGTGGAGGGAAATTTGATCAGTAAAATTGACACAGAGTATGTTGTCTCCATTGTCATGCTGGATAACAAAACACCAACTTTAATGGGCATGTACTGTCCCTTGTGTAATTGCCACTTGAATGCATTGCTATTTGATGCAGGGGCATCCCTAATGCAAGCCAAAGACACCATGATTGAAGGAAGTTGCCATGAAGCCAAGGAGTCAAATCCTATCAATTGGAACATAAGATTTTCACCTTGGAGCTTTGAAGGATTGACTGGTGAAAGGTCCTTTTGATTGACAAATCAGAGTCTTTTTGAATGACAAATCAGAGTCCTTTTGAATGACAATAAATTAGAATAGGAGTTTTAGATGTTTTCTTGGTTTGTAATAAATATTAAGGATTGATTTTATCTCCTTATAAACATCCACTTGTTGGACACAAGACCCCTTGGTGACTTATAAACCTTGGGCATCTTTTGAGTCCTTGGATGAAATGAGCATAGTAAGTGTTTATTAGGTGTCTTTTAGATGTTGTTAAGAAGTTTGAAGGTCCAAAATAACTTTAATAAGGTTCCTAAAGTTTCACAACACATTTTTAACCTTCTCGGCAAAGTTGTTTGCAAAGTTGTAATGCAACTTTAAAAGTTGCTTAGCAAAGTTGACATTTGTTGGATAAACTGTTCTAACCACCTAGATGGTTGAACCAACATTTGGAGAGCCTATTTTAGACTTCAAATGGTCGAAGACAGACAGAGAACCAGTATTGTAATCATTTTGCTTTCATAAAAAATAAAAATAACCCTATTTTAGTGCATTTCTGGTGAAAAATGAACTCTGTACGGCTGTACGGATGGTGGTTGGATGATAAAATTTGCCTGGAAGTTGTAATAGTGACATCTGATGCTTTGGAAGTTGGTTTGATTGATTCTCTTTGTTTTATATCTAAGTTATTTCAAATTTTCTATGCATTGTTTACAAACCCTCATTTTCAGGGTTTGACTGATGTAAAGACCTTAACTCACGTTTCAACCATTGGAATTCCTTCTTCCTTGGTGGAATGAGAGTTAAGGATGTATATTTGTATATTCTAAAAGCCCTGACTACTCTGCATCACTATTGAACCACATTAATGCTTTTTTCCTTCAACAAATGAGGACAGTCACTGTAAAGACAACATGATAATGTACACTCACTGTAAGGATAGTCACAAATGAGGAAATCTCAGAGTGATTATCCCTTGTGTAATTGCCACTTGAATACATTGCTATTGAACCACATTAATGCTTTTTTCTTTCAAGTGGCAATTACACAAGGGACAGTCACTGTGAGATGTCCTCATTTGTGACAAGGACAGTCACACATGAGGACATCTCACAGTGACTGTCCCTTGTGTAATTGCCACTTGAATGTATTGCTATTCAACCACATTTATGGGCCTGTTTGGACCACGGCACACAATAGCATCTACAGAGAAGAATATCCCAGGTGTAACAAGTTGTAAGAATATACCAACAGTTCTAAGAAGTTCCCTAGCACATAGTAGCATCTACAGAGAAGAATATACAACATGAGGGCAGCCACTGTAAAGACAACATGATAATGTACACTCATTGTATGTGTACATTATCATGTTGTCTTTACAAGGATAGTCATTTGTGACAAGGATAGTCACACATGAGGACATCTCACAGTGATCGATTGTCCCTTGTGTAATTGCCACTTGAATGTATTGCTATTGAACCACATTAATGCTTTTCTTCTTCAACAAATGAGGATAGTCACTCTAAAGACAACATGATAATGTACACTCACTGTAAGGATAGTCACAAATGAGGACATCTCACAGTGACTGTCCCTTGTGTGATTGCCACTTGAATGTATTGCTATTCAGCCACATTAATGCTTTTCTTCTTCAACAAATGAGGATAGTCACTCTAAAGACACAATGATAATGTACACGGGCTGTAAGTGTACATTATCATGTTGTCTTTACAGTGACTGTCCTCCTTCAAGTGGCAATTACACAAGGGATTTGTGTTTTCATTTGTGTTTTCAACAGCGCCGTAACCCTCCGCAAAATCACATCGGGATATAAGGGCAAAACAAACAAGAACATTGTCATTTGTATTTTCAACAGCGCCGAGAGAGATAAACAAACTTAAAACTCAGACTTAAGAAAGATGAAGGCAATGCTTCAAAAGGCCGATGCCCTAAATACGGGAAAACACAATACCACCATTAAACGATGCCCTAGTCACCGTATCAATGCTGCCAGCTCCGTACCAGTATGCTGACTGCTCACTTTCATCCTGTGATAAAGGTAACTTCATTAATCATACTTGAAATGGCAGCATACGAACTAAAGCTAATGAACATTTATAAACTAAAAGTTTAAAACTACAGATTACAAATGTAGTAGTTTCATACGAAAAGAACTTGATGTTTGAAATTTACCATTAGAAGTATCCAAAGGAATACCACAGTACTGTTGAACTTGGAGAATCGGAGATGATCTACACAGCAAGGTTCAACAGCTGTAAGGACTGTTACACCATCTTTAGCATTTGAATACATTTTCTCCTTGTCTTTTGGTGGATCCTCAAAGACCCCCAATGACGTTTTCCCTACAATTATCAATTGTTTGTCAGTATGAGATATTAATAAATAAACATTAATCACAATATTAGGCAAACAATGTTCTTGATGTTTGAATCTAAATCACAGAAAGCTCTAATAAAGCAGTTCTCAGTTTCACATTAAACTAAGTTTCAATTTAAAATGGTTATAATAATTTTTGCAAGTTATAAGTAGCTGGTTACAGTATATGACATAAAAAGAAAAAAAATCATTTCTATTCTTTTCTTCTTTTTCTCTTTCAACGAAGCTTTTGCACCACACAAATGCATACCAAGAATTTCTCAGGAGGTTTCAAGACCATTGCATACCAAACTTCTTCTCTGTAGATGCTACTGTGTGTCGTGGTCCAAACGGGTCCAAATAGACCTAGTGACTCTAGTAGGTCTCCAAAACCTGTTCTGCAGCAATAACTCTTCAATTTGACAAAGGACCTTATGAACTTATATGTTTTTTGAGTACCCTTTTTGATGTTCTAACAATCCTCCAACTCCCAGACCTTGACTCCACTCCAGCATATCAATGTCTTTATTGAGTCCGCAGACCTAATGCATGCCTTTGGGTGTGGGTTCCAAAACAAGGAATTGAAAATGGGTGCATGAAACCAAGATCAGAGTTTGAAGATGTCCACCATTCTCTAAAGATCTAGATTCAACAAGGTTTGAGGTCCTTTACTTGCCGCTACCCTCTGATCTTGCATAATCCATCAACTCCTAGTCAAGAACATTGAGATTCTTGACCTAGGGCTTGCTCTTGAAATTCTCTGGCTTAGTATCCTGTTCCAAAGCTTTTAAAATATGAAAATAAACCCCCTTAACTTGCATTTTACAAAGAATAGAGGATATCCTATGGTTTATTTGCAAGTTAAGGCCATTTGAATGCAATAACCCAAAAAATGAGGGTTTGACAGAACAACAGATAAGAAAAAGGAATAACTTTGATATAAGGTGTCTTGAATCTACCAAATAAACTCTCAAAGCATAAGATATAAATACTCTAACTTCCACACTGGTCTGCCCTCCCTTTCACATCCGTACACTGTACAGTGCTTGAAGGAAATGCACAAAAAAGGCTCTGAAATAGTGGCTCTATCTGACAGAGAGTCCATGCTAGGCTTCATGACTAACCTAGAGCACATTCCTTGTTATGGAGGAAGTTTGAATGGTGAAGAACTTATGGAATGGATAGAGGACCTAGATAACCATTTTGACTACAAGTATCTTATTAATAACCATTTTGACTACAAGTATCTTATGGATAGAGGACCTTGATAACCATTTTGACTCATTTAGTATCTTATTGAGCTTCACTTTGTTTCGAGAATATAGTTTAATATTCTCTACTAAACAAGGCCAACCACATGAAGGTGGAAGCTCATTTGGCCCCACCCCCCTCCCCCTAACATCACTCTACATTCCCCGTTAACATCTAACATTCATTCATTCTTTCAATTATTAATAAAATGTAACATTCAATCAATATCACATGATAACATTCATTAACACATTAGATTCGTTAACACACAACATTCATCAATAAGAAAATAAACACATAATTCATGAACATTCATTAGCACATAATTAAATTCATTGAGACATAAAATTCAGTCATTATCAATTAAGGTATTTAGGTGACAATCATTTCTTTTTTCTCTTTCTAATTTTTTTTTCTATGTAAGCTCTAAGAGGAGCATCAGTGTTATCATCAATACCCCCCTCATCAGTTGTTTTGTTCTTTGTTCTTGATGATCTCAAATTCCTATGCTGCTGCAAAGGGGGGTCCTCTACAATAACAAATAAAAGAGTTAAATTTAAAATATTTAATTATAATTGTTACAAGTATTTAATTATTTTAAAGAACATAACTGTGGCGCTCTTTAATTACCTGATCTGGCCACATCATTTTGTCTAGACTCAACCTCAACATGCTCATGAGCACTGACCCCTCGATCCTCTACAGTTGCTATACAAAATGTTACATTAATCCAAACACCAATTGTAATTACATATAAAAATTTTAATAGCAAATGTATACCTCCACCACTAGGATGCACATCATGCGAACCTTCATTATGCATAGATTGTGTAGAAGGATTGTCAGGCTGCATTCCAATATCCTACACATTGCTATCATTGCTTTCTTAAAACAGATATACTCACTTTATATTAGAACTTAACATCAAATAGACTAATTGGTAAAGTATTCAATTTGAAATAAATTTCATTTAGCTTATTTACCTGTGGCTCAGATGCATCATTATTTGAACCTTGCACACTGATTTTAGCTCGTAGCCATTCAGCCACGGCTCTATAGCCTTGTTGGAAGCCAATTCTCTTGTCCTCTTCTGTGAGGCATCTATTGAACTCTGACCCCTACATTTTTTCTTGGTATGGTGAATTTTACTTGCATTGTTTGATCAAAAAAAATTTCCTTGCAATATATAAAAAAATTGATACAAGTTTTCATTTACTAATACTTACAACTCGTGCTTGAAGTTTGGGAAAACCACCAGAGCCGAGCTTGTGTGTCCCGTGCTTTTCTAATCTTGCTTTTGTTGCCTTTGATGTGTCAGGCAATCTATGAAAAGTTTGAAATATGTTAGAGACCAGTATAGGAAAAATTTAGAGGTTAATTAGTACATAATTACATTCTCAAAAGTATCACATACCTTGCTCTACTCTCTACTGGCGTAATTCCTTTTTTCATGTCGGCTTTATACTTTCCATCCAAAATCAAACCCTGCCACTCAGCCTCAAGAACACAGGGCGGACGCTCGTGCCTTGGGTTAACCTCTAAATATTTCCTGTACTGGTCCCTAATATACTTCAAACATAAACCAGCTCTTTCAAGGAGCTTGTTTCTCTCGAATGCACGAGGTCCAAAAAGCTAGGTCATACTACGTACAAGATCATCCTTCAACTTTTTATCTTGGTTATTCCAACTTTTAAGTAAAAAAAAACATGTTAGACTCATAAATGAAGAGAAGCTACCTTTAATATAGTTCAAGAAATTGATGAAAAGGAAAACTATTCTAGCAATGATATGAAATCAAAATAGTGGTTTGGGGTTTTAGTTAGGATATGATGTTCCACCATGTACGTATGGTGGGCCCGAATATCCGCAAACACTCGTCACCAAGTTTTCGCCAAAAAATATCATTCCCTACAAAATAATCATGGGATCATTAGTCGATGAAGAGTGATCAAAAACTAAATTACTATTATATCACTATAGAATAATAATAACTTTAAAGTACCTGGAAGTTTGGATACTTTTAAGGGAACACCTTCATCATCGCTGATGATCAATACGCAATCCTTCACCGTTCCCGTACTAGGAACACGGGAACATCCAGGAAATGATGTTGCATCGGGACTTGTTGCATCTCCTATTGCAAAAAATGAAAACCATTATCAAATGCCTCCAAGAAATAATACTTCAAGGGAAATAAATTGGTGCAGAGCACCCATGGCACAAACACAATCAAGGGATCTACATCGTAAACACATAACACTTAAACACATAACAAAAGAGAGAAAAAGAGGGATTTGTGTACCAGTAGATGGTGCAACAGTTGGTGCATTTAGGCTGTGTGTTGTTGACATGGCAGTCGGCAAGACATTTGTGGCTGTCCTGGATGGAGGCGGCGTTGTCATATCATCATGGAAAGGAGCTGAAGAATAAAATTGTTAGAGCATGCATAAATATAGAACGCGTGGACTAGCATGGACAAGATTGTTAGAGCATTAAAAAAAAAGATTGTTCGAGCATGTATTGTCAATGATTATGATCATTCCTATATATATTCAGTGGAAAACACAAGTGGGGAATGGAACATGTGATCTACCTGAACCACTTGCAATACCGGCCTCATCATGGGAATGGGGTTCAAAATTACGCAAATAACTCTGTAAAGACAATGCATCCATATTTTAATTAATGTCATAAAAGAGCATAACATAAAAACCATTATTGAACTCTTGTAATAATTAAAAATTTCATTAATACTTACTTTAAAGTTTTCAGAAGTACGCAACAACTCAGCTGCCCTGTCTTTTATTTCCTGAGTCTGAGGATGTATGGATACCAAACGTAGAAGTTCTTTCCCAATTTTCTTTAGCAGCTTTTTAATGGAACCGATCGGGTCATCGGTCTCTGCGAAATCAATAAAAAAAGGGTCCACAATGGGGGACTCCTGAGGGACTACAGGTTGCTTTCCCTCTCTCCGACCACCGGCCCTCTGTGACAACAATAGTATTAGTATTATCAAAATTACTCCAAAACAATGAAGAAAATAACATTAAAAAAAATAACATTTTGCTTCTATCTAGTTTGCACAATTACAATGAGTTTTACCTACTCATGTGTAGATGAGCTAGGAATATCGTCACCATCACCTTTGGGCGGTTGCTCCATATTGTGCCCCTGTGTCAAAGATCAAGTATAAAAATGTTAGCCAAAAATTTAATAACTAAATGGTATGTTGGAGTCATTGATTAGAAGTTGGTTTAATAGTATGTACCACCCCCATGATAGTAGCCTCGTTTGTATCTATGCGGTTCAAATTGTAATCAATAAGCAGCTCTTCCCCTGCACGTATTGATTTTATCGCACAGATGAATACACGATTTCCCTCGCGCGCCTCAAATATGCAATTGGGTTGCTTTATAGTTGACCCAGGTCGTGTAATATTTATAAAACCCGCAATATTCCCTGTTGCTTTTGGCCTTCCATCAATGTATATAACCACACTTTTACTTTGATTATTGTCTTGCTGTTGTATATAATTTGCCGAGAGTGCATACCTACGCATACTTTTTTTATATTGAACAATATGCATCCAACTTTTGTAATCGTAACATGGTCCAACATACTCCATCAATTCAGAAACTTTGTTGTAAGACACCTTTATGCCATCCATAGAAAATAGGCCCAAACCATGTAATGATGATGGTGCTATGCGATATATCCTCTCATTAACACAAAAATCAGTGTTTATTGGAGGAAGTTCCTTGGGTACCCAATGTTTCTGTAGATGTTGGTACCTCAAGGGCACCTCAATGTCGCCTTTCGTCTCATCATCATAAGAACATGACCCCCCTTGAGCAAGGAAAAATTTCATGTGTTTATTGAATTTCCTTCTAGTCCTTTGACCTCTAGTTAATCTCCCTATTCTAGATAAACTGCATGTCTCACTTTCCTCTTCTATTCCTATATTTCCCTCACTCGAGGAAGACACTTCTGACAAATACCTGTTTGCTGGTACCTGCAAATGGGAGAGATCTTAGAAGACATCAATCTTACTATTGATAAGTGTATTAAATAGACTTTCTATAAGGTGTATTGACTTATACCTATCGATCCATGAGACTGTGCGGGATGCTCTTGAAAGGGGTTCAATTTCCTGCAAATGTAATTCAATTATCGTGAGCATAATCACATCATAATCATAATCACATCCATCATAAGCATCACATAAAAATTAAAAACATTAAAACGTACACATTATAACACTTATAGCTTTTAAATAGATAATGAATAAACTATGTAACCATTTAAGACAAATATATTTCTATCAAGAAATGAATATTAAATACATTAAGGATTGATGGCATACCTTTAAATTTCATCATCATCATCCTCATCATCATCATCATCATCATCATCATCATCCTCATCATCGTCGTCATCATCATCGTCCTCATCGTCCTCGTCGTTGTCGTCATCATCAACATCATCATCATCAACATCAACATCATCTTCATCATCATCATCAGTAGCAGCATCATCTTCTTCTTCTTCTTCATGAAAATTTGTCTCAGGAACATCATCCAATAATTGTCGATCGTGATCATCATCTACATCATCTTCTACTTCTTCGGTATCTTCTTCTTCCATCGCATTATACTTTATCGGCCTTCCTCTCGGTTCATGTCTAACAACAAATGACCAACCCGGTTTATGTGAAACCTCTGAGTAAAATACCTGTTCACATTGGCTTGGAAGAACATAGGGCTCATCCCCAACTGGCTCAAACGACCTTGTATTAACCATTGTAAATCCATTATCATGTTCAATAACAGTTCTATTAGGATCATTTGGATTAAGTCGTAGCCTGTACCATTTGACAACGAAGAGTACTAATTTGAAGGAACTAAAGTCGCACTCAAATATATCATCCAAAATGCCATAGTATTGATTTTTAGACTCTTGAGGATCTAAGTCATTTCTAGATGAAATATTAGTCACTTGAAAGACTGCAGTTATCCCAGAATCACAAGTTTTCTTCGTGTCATCCAACACTTTGACGCGAAATTTTTGACCATTACAGAACATACCCTTGTGGTGTTTAACTTGCAATAATATGTGAAACATGTCAAAATTATTATATCGTGAGTTGATAAACATACGGGTGATTAATAATTTTGTACGTACCTAGAAATCTCTTAAACCATATGCTAAATCTATTTCCCTTTGCGTAACATTAGAATCTCCATTACGATGAGCTTCTTTAACCAATGAAGATACACCTTCCCATGTTAATGTGTGACCAGAATGTTGACATCGTTCAATCCATACCGTCATCCAATCAAGATTGTTTTCAATATACAAATGTAGTGCATCCCACTCTCGAGCAACTGTACAAAAAAAAATAGACGACTTACAACCGATTTATTTTGAAGATTAAGAAATAATTTATTACAATAACATCTTATAATTTATTACATGTCACTTTCCTCAATCTACCTTTTCCCATCAAGTACTCCCCTTTGAATTTTTTAAAAGGGTCGAGATCCCAAATGCGATCTACATGGATATTTGAAGCAAACTTAGGAAGATATTCAGTAATGTACACCATAGTCTGGTATACCATGTATCCCTCTACCATAGAACCCTCAGGATGTGCTCTTTGTCGAACCAAAGCCTTCAAAGATTTCAAGTGCCTCTCAACCATCCACATTGACCTAGTGTGTGCAGGTCCACACAATTCAATCTCCTCAACTTGGTGTATGAGGTAGTGTTCTTGTGCATTGAAAAAAGTTGGAGGTAGACACTTTTGCATTTCACACAATAAATGAGGAATTCTTCTCTTCCAATAGTTTATATCTTCTTTATGGATTTCTTTAGATGACAACCACCTACATTAAGAGATTCAAGTCACAAAAAATATATAAATACGAGACTTTACAAAATAATATACAATAGATTACATAGCAAGAATAACAAATCGCGAATATAATAAATATATACAACAAATTGAACAGATATTACTGCTTACCTCATGTATTTTTCAAGATCATATATCACTTGTTTGATGTTATTGTTGAAGTGCTCTGGGAGAGATAGAGGTAGCACGTACTGCAGTAATTATAAACCAATCATTTCATTATTTTCTAACATAACATAATGAATAGTACACGTAGTTTATGAATATATTGTAAATACAGAAGAACATAACTTACCTTTATGAAAGTATGCCAATCATGCGTTTTGAGCCCTGGCCCAAATTCACTTTTCTTTGATACGAGATTGCTTATGTTCCCAGCAAATCCTGTGGGAAATCGAATTTTTCGTATGACTTCTTTTATGGCATCACTTTTCTGCTCCGTTAATAACCAAGGAAGGGCACTTATATTAATCTTATCTCTATTGCTATTTGAGTGAATGAAATTCTTCAGTGCATGATTGGATTCATGAATGTCATTACAAATTTTGACAATTTTTTCTTTGTCACGCCTTCCATCCAGTATTTTCCACAATGTCTCTGTTATATTCTTTCCAACATGCATAAGATCAAACAAATGCACAATTTGTAGGTCCTCGTAGTAGGGCAACCTACTAAATTGTCTGGGATAGCTTTTTAGTCCCTTTGGAAGGTTGTCAGTAGTGCCTTGACGACCTTCACGATCATCAATTACATAATTAGTAAACAAAAATCACAATAGAAATATATAAATTACAAACATAAACCATTAAGTGGAACGACATTACCTGGATGATTAATTCTATTATATTCCAACTTCCATAGGCGAGGTGTCATTCTTCGTGGCTTTGATGTAGTCTCTTCTTTCCCATTGAAAAGATGTTTTTCCATACTTCGATACTTATGATTCCTGTGGAGGAAGTGTCTGTACTCATCAAACACATGCTTTCCTAAACTTTTTGAATGACGAGATTTCATCTTTGGACCACAAACTGGACATGCAAATTTTCCCTTTGTTTGAAGACCTACAAGATAATGATATAATTGGATTATTAAATATGTTGATTTTTATAATTAGAATTATCATGCGCAACTTGAATTCACTATAACATACCACAAAAATGTGTTAGCCCTGGGGCATCATGTATTGTCCATACAAGTATTGCATGGAATTGAAATTGTCTTTGTCCTATTGGTCTAGACACGTCATACATAGTGACACCGTTCCATAACTCCACCAACTCGTCAATAAGAGGCTCAATATATACATTCATATCTTTAACTTGATATTTACCTACTTGAATGAACAGTAACATTACATAATTATTGTGACCATTTTACTGTAAGATTTGTAAGTACATGTAAATTAATAACTATCAAATGATAAAATACCTAGAACAATCATTGCCAACATAATGTGCTCCCTCTTTATTGACATCCACGGAGGAATGTTATTGTTGATAACAAAAACAGGCCACACCGAGCAAACAGATCTCATCTCTCCAAATGGATTGACACCATCCGCTGCCAATGAAAGCCTGAGATTACGAGGTTCTTCTTTGAAGTGTTGCCACTTTTCCTCTATGTGCATAAATGCCAAACCATCCGCAAGGATTCGAATAATGTCATCTCGACTTCTATTGCGTGCATGGTAATCAATAAATTGTGCCAAGCTAGTACACCTGAATAATTGTCGCATCCGTGGAATAATGGGGATGTAACGAAGAACCTTGTGAGGCACCTTTTTTGTTATTCGATCTGTTCGATATCTACTCGTATGACATACAGGGCATTGTGTTGCAAATTCATGTTCTTTATAATATATAATATGATCATTGGGACAAGCATGTATTGCTTGATACTCCATTCCAATATCTTTCATAATAGCAGATAATTCTCGATATGAGCGAGGTAGAATATTTGATGGTGGTAACAAAAACTCACCTATCAATCTACAGCAAAAAATATAAGTTGTTAATATAAATAATATTAGTGGTACATTATTCACCCTTTGTTAACTATAAAGACATATATGACATACCTTAACATACGTGACATTGTTATGTTGGATAAACCATTCATAACCTTCAAGTTCAACAACAACAATACAGCAGAGAGAAGAGTTGTTTGGGAGTCTTTGTATAGGGGCTCGTATGCCTTCTCAAGTAGAGGTACATCAAGGCTATCATCATCATCATGATCAGATCCGCTTGGACTAAATGTGTCATGGATCAATGTATTTATACCATCATCTTCAATTGTGTTTTCTGGTGCATGATCGTCATCTTCCATGGGATCATTATCTTCACCTTGGATATTCGCACCCCCATGTTCCTCCATATCATGTACTTCCCTGGGGAGATCAACCTATATAAAATTGATTAACATAAATAAACCATGATCTTCAACTCATCATCAAGTGATTTCATATGTATATAAATTGTTAAAATGATATAATGAACAACTTACCAGTGGATGATAGTCATGCCCCCCTTCAATGTGACCATTCTCCCTACAATGTCTCTTAACTGTTTTGATTAGCAATCTTCTACGGTTTAAGCCCTTACAAATTTTGCAGGGACAATAACATTTTCCATCACCTTTTCTTTTCAAGTTAGACCACAATCTAGCGATTGTCTCCCTATTTTGTTCTTCACTTATATTATCTGACATGATCGTTCTTCGCAGGAAGCAAAAATTGGGCTATGAAAACTTCAGTCTACAACTTTCAGTGACTAAGCAAAATTGTCAAAAGTACACAAAACATATAAGCTACAAGGCCTTCTTGCTTAGCTCTAGAAGCTCTCTAGCAATCAAAACATATAAGCTACAAGGCCTAACAGCAATTTCAAAACATATAAGCTACAAGGCAAGACATATTACATTACATGGCAAAAGGATTAAAATATACATTAGATTAAAAAATATACAATTTTCAAACCTGAGCGCGCGGCTATAACTCGTGCAATGGTCTTCTTGCTTAGCTTTAGAAGCTCTCCAGTAATCAAAACATATAAGCTACAAGGCCTAATAGCAATTTCAAAACAAGGGTCATCAAAAGAACCAAAAACAATGTGTGCAAACAATACCTTGTGAAGTGGTATAGACAATTAGAAGATGCTACTATGTGCTAGGGAACTTCTTAGAACTGTTGGTATATTCTTACAACTTGTTACACCTGGGATATTCTTCTCTGTAGATGCTACTGTGTGCCGTAGTCCAAATGGGCCCATAAATGTGGTTGAATAGCAATACATTCAAGTGGCTTACACAAGGGACAGTCACTGTGAGATATCCTCATGTGTGACTGTCCTTGTCACAAATGAGGACATCTCATAGTGACTGTCCCTTGTGTAATTGCCACTTGAATGAGGTCAGTCACTGTAAAGACAACATGATAATGTACACATACAATGAGTGTACATTATCATGTTGTCTTTACAGTGGCTGCCCTCATGTTGTATATTCTTCTCTGTAGATGCTACTACGTGCTAGGGAACTTCTTAGAACTGTTGGTATATTCTTACAACTTGTTACACCTGGGATATTCTTCTCTGTAGATGCTACTGTGTGTCGTGGTCCAAACGGGCCCATAAATGTGGTTGAATAGCAATACATTCAAGTGGCAATTACACAAGGGACAGTCACTGTGAGATGTCCTCATGTGTGACTGTCCTTGTCACAAATGAGGACATCTCACAGTGACTGTCCCTTGTGTAATTAAGTATTGTGGGGAAGCATTCTAAATAACCAAAGCCGCTAACAATAAATTCAACACAGATATGTCCTCATTTCTGGGTATTTTAGCTCTCTAACAGCTGAATATCAGATTAAATAATAATGACAAAAGAAAAATAAACCCAACGTACTCAGAAATTGTAGCTGTGATTTTGCGGAGGGAATCTCTCTCGGCGCTGTTGAAAACACAAATGACAACCCGCTTGATTTTGCGGAGGGAATCTCTCTTGGTGCTGTTCAAAACACAAATGACAACCCGCTTTGTTCAAAACACAAATGATAACCTGCTTGATTTCGCGGAGGGAATCTCTCTCGGCGCTGTTGAAAACACAAATGACAACGTTCCTTTTTTTTTTTGCACTTATATCCCGACCAACATAAGGTCCATTTGTAATACAACATGATAATGTACACTTACAGTGAGTGTACATTATCATGTTGTCCTTAGAGTGACTATCCTCATTTGTTGAAGAAGAAAAGCATTAATGTGGCTGAATAGCAATACATTCAAGTGGCAATTACACAAGGGACAGTCACTATGAGATGTCCTCATTTGTGACTGTCCTTACAGTGAGTGTACATTATCATGGTGTCTTTAGAGTGACTGTCCTCATTTGTTGAAGAAGAAAAGCATTAATGTGGTTGAATAGCAATACATTCAAGTGGCAATTACACAAGGGACAATCACTGTGAGATGTCCTCATGTGTGACTGTCCTTGTCACAAATGAGGACATCTCACAATGACTGTCCCTTGTGTAATTCAAGTGGCAATTACACAAGGGACAGTCACTGTGAGATGTCCTCATTTGTGACTGTCCTTACAATGAGTGTACATTATCATGTTGTCTTTAGAGTGACTATCCTCATTTGTTGAAGAAGAAAAGCATTAATGTGGTTCAATAGCAATACATTCAAGTGGCAATTACACAAGGGACAATGTCATGAGCCGTGACATATTGAACTTAGTATAATAATAAAATGATTAGATGATATATAATAATCTATTATTAACGGTATATAACAATAATATATAATTATTATCAAAAGATAATAATAATATATAGTTAGCATAATAAGTAATATGTTAATTAAATAATATTAAAATATTAATAAATAATATAATTATGATTATAATTATAATATAAATTAATAATAAATAATTATTAATAAATTATATATATTATATTATAATAATATATTAAGTAATAATATTAAATCAATTATTGATATAATAATTTTAATATATAAATAATATTAATAAACCTCTCAATATAAAACAATATGTTATCACTATAATAATATTTATTATAATATTATTAATATTACTAACATCATTAATTATAATATTTAATAATAACAATAACATTAATAATAATAATAATAATAATAACGTTTAAAGCAATATCGAATATCTGTAATCGATATACATCTACATTAAACATCTGCATTATCTATCATGATGAGGAACGAAGAAGTGATACAACAATCACTAGTCATTACACATCGATACCATGAGAGGATGATTAATGAACCAAATACTATGAAGTCAAGATCAACATGATATGAATAAGGGATAGGTCGCTATGTGTTTCAGAAGATGTATTGATAAGCAAGAAGGATAACCATTCATATATTATAAATAATCATTAATTGCACAAGTTTAGACAATGACATATCCGATAAAGCAATATCAAACATGAAGACCCGCTAGCAAATATGCACCATCACTTCCTATGTTATCATGACAATAACATAAACTAGATTGAATTCTACTATCTATATCAATAGACACCACATAGGAGGATATCGACTAAAGGATTGAAAGATTATCGATTGTCTGAGATAAACCACATCTTGTAGAAACACAAAAGCATCAGTGATTATATCACAAGCTATTGATGAATGAGGCATTAGTCATGGATAATAAGTACAATGTATCCTTAAGTATTAACAGGAATGGAAGTCAATTTGAAGATCAAACTCCATTACCAGCAATCAACCAATAAATGGACAATTATCAGAAAATGATATCGACTTATATCAGAGTAGAAAGATTGGATATCATCATAACAATATGGGATAAGGCAAGAGTTAATATCGATTGACTAAATACTAATGATAGTTAGACCAAACTAATACAAACACAATGGATGTTAACTACTGGTTGCACTACCAATTAGGGAAGATTACCTTCATAAAAAGATTTGATATTGAGTCAATCTGGGAGTTATCTATGATCAGAAAATAATGAAATAATATTATGTGAACTGTCGGATTATGGAAAGGTGTGCTTAACAAAGGAACATGGAGGAAGAAACAAGACATGTCTCATTCATAGCATCTCTTCATTTGTTAAAGACAATATAAGAATGCATTCTCGTCAGTCACTCAAGGCATCATTAGAACTTTATTTACTTATCCATATTTGGATATACTCAATAGAGCATCTGCCTTTGGCAGTTTGGTTTCAAGTTTATCATTGTAGATCAGAGACAACACCATGATTGCACAGATAGAAAGGATAGTCAGAAACAGCATCAATATTTGAAGTTGCAAACATATAATTTAGAATCTGAAATAGCAACATATCACTCATAGCGATATTACACATTTGCATAATTACATCATCATATCAGACACAGCAAATACATTGCTGTAAGCAATACTTATTGATTGTATATCGATATTGTTTATATCAGACATACCATCATTATACTATCACTATAAGTGATAGGAAACATCATATTCATAGCATATTTCATATCATTATATCCGACAGTGCTATTAAACATATTGGTATCAATATCATCTTGCACACATATTGTGATTGAATCTGAAATAGCGGTTGATATCTTAAGTAACCTCCATTACTTAGTTTAATTGTAAGTATCTGATAGAGTAAGTCTGAGAAGTGGAGTAATTGTTCCTGTTTTCCAAGTTAGCCAAAAAGGGGACATTACAGACAATCACTGTGAGATGTCCTCATGTGTGACTGTCCTTGTCACAAATGAGGACATCTCACAATGACTGTCCCTTGTGTAATTCAAGCGGCAATTACACAAGGGACAGTCACTGTGACATGTCCTCATTTGTGACTGTCCTTACAGTGAGTGTACATTATCATGTTGTCTTTAGAGTGACTGTCCTCATTTGTTGAAGAAGAAAAGCATTAATGTGGTTCAATAGCAATACATTCAAGTGACAATTACACAAGGGACAATCACTGTGAGATGTCCTCATGTGTGACTATCCTTGTCACAAATGAGGACATCTCACAATGACTATCCCTTATGTAATTCAAGCGGAAATTACACAAGGGACAGTCACTGTGAGATGTCCTCATTTGTGACTGTCCTTACAGTGAGTGTACATTATCATGTTGTCTTTAGAGTGACTGTCCTCATTTGTTGAAGAAGAAAAGCATTAATGTGGTTCAATAGCAATACATTCAAGTGGCAATTACACAAGGGACAATCACTGTGAGATGTCCTCATGTGTGACTGTCCTTGTCACAAATGAGGACATCTCACAATGACTGTCCCTTGTGTAATTCAAGCAGCAATTACACAAGGGACAGTCACTGTGAGATGTCCTCATTTGTGACTATCCTTACAGTGAGTGTACATTATCATGTTGTCTTTAGAGTGACTGTCCTCATTTGTTGAAGAAGAAAAGCATTAATGTGGTTCAATAGCAATACATTCAAGCGGCAATTACACAAGGGACAGTCACTCTGAGATGTCCTCATTTGTGACTGTCCTTACAGTGAGTGTACATTATCATGTTGTCTTTAGAGTGACTGTCCTCATTTGTTGAAGAAGAAAAGCATTAATGTGGTTCAATAGCAATACATTCAAGTGGAAATTACACAAGGGACAATCGATCACTGTGAGATGTCCTCATGTGTGACCTTTGTGAAGGCAAGTGCCAATTTGTACCCAAGTTACCAATATTGTGGCAAAAGTGGGAATGAAGCATTTAGGGGTCAAATTGGGCAAAGAAGTGTAGAAGTGGCCTATGTGAGGTCTAAATAGCCTAACTAAGTCATGGTTAGGGTCTTATGGTGTTTGAACAATAAGTTTTGAACCAAAATCCCAAAGGTTGTAACAAGTTGTCAATGTTGTCATTCACAACATTGACAACATTTGTGCAAGGGAGCATTTTCGAGTAAGATGGTTATGTAACTATATGAAACCATTGAATTAGGCATCAGATCAACTATAAGAGGCCTCCATCGATCTGTGCAAAAGGTTGGGGGGAAAAACATTTGGAATTAAGAAGATTTGTAGAGTAACACGGTTTTAGTGAATTCTTGAGTTTTTTTGTTTCTTTGTTTTCAGTTGATTAATGGATTAGATAGCTCGCAGTGTCTATTGGAAAAGTTAGTACAAGTTGTTTTTTAATTCTGTGTTGTGTTTTTTTTGAGTTTTGAAGCATTCGAACTAGTTTGTTAATTCTTTTGTTAAGTACCCTATCATTGGTTTGAACCAGGCAGGTTGAACAAATGGAGTCTTAGCTCATCATTCCATTGTCAATTTTGTACGGGCTCTTGGAATGGGTGAGGAGACTCCATGTACTATATGTTTGGAAGGAGGGGCCCTGGGAAGCTCATTTTCTATGTTTGCAATGATGTCCTAGGTGAGTTAGTTGAGCACAGTTAGGGATGACAAATCATTACAAGAAGATTACAACAAGTTGAATGCATTGGTTGCTTCAACTAAAATCTCATGGAGAGGTAGACACACATCTAAAGAAGCCCCAAGTCAAATTAGAAGATTGGGTGAGTTTCTTTGGCTGCTAAGAAAACAAACTCTTAGTCAGACTGTCCAAGTTGTGTCAAAATACTTGTTTTCAGGCATGGCTGTAGCAGTTGGTGTACAAAAAATCTAGGAGGAGAAGACCTTAGATATCTTGGAGTTCTCAATAAAGGGCATCTGAATCCTAAGCCCTTTAGGTGGCTTAATATAAACAAAAAGGCTTGACAAAGGCCTAATTGCTAGCAGCCTATTTTTGGGTGCAATTGGCATGCATGGTTTGATGAACCGGATTGAAGTACTGATGAAAAGTATAGGTGAAGGAGTAATATTGAAACCAATAGAGGTCCTAGTGGCCAGCCTCTCCATGGAGTAAAGTTCTAGTTGAATGTGTTTCAATTTGTGAAGACAAGACTAGGAGTGTCCTAGTAGCTAGATTGGTATTGAGCAGAGTTCGTTGTATTTCTTGTTGGTGTGCACTAGTTGAAGGAGTGGGATCTTGGGTAGAGATACCTAAAGAGTGTAGGGATAGTTAAGTACCCTATCAAGTCAAAACATTGGCCTAAAGAGACCCTAGTGAAGGATAGGGAGTGAGCAAGACAAAGTGTTACATCAATTAACAAGATCATTTTTTGGTAATTGTGTACATTATCATGTTGTCTTTACAGTGACTGTCCTCATTTGTTGAAGAAGAAAAGCATTAATGTGGTTCAATAGCAATACATTCAAGTGGAAATTACACAAGGGAATATCACTATGAGATGTCCTAAGTGTGATTGTCCTTGTCACAAATGAGGACATCTCACAGTGACTGTCCCTTGTCTAATTGCCACTTGAATGAGGACAGTCACTGTAAAGACAACATGATAATGTACACAAGTACCGTGAAGGTAGTCGCAAGTTAGGGCTGTTTCATTGCATACCCGAAACAATGAAGACATTACAGTCCACAAAATGTTTGTGCTTGAAAGATGAACAAATAAAATTAAACTTCTAAATAACCAAAGCCGCTAACAATAAATTCAACATAGATATGTCCTCATTTCTGGGTATTTTAGCTCTCTAACAACTGAATACCAGATTACATAATAATGACAAAAGAAAAATAAACCCAACGTACTCAGAAATTGTAGCTGTGATTTCGCGGAGGGAATCTCTCTCGGCGCTGTTGAAAACACAAATGACAACGTTCTTGTTTTTTTTGCCCTTATATCCCGATGTGATTTCGCGGAGGGTTACGGTGCTGTTGAAAACACAAATGACAACGTTCCTTTTTTTTTTTGCCCTTATATCCCAACAACATCGCAATTGCAAGTTAGGGCTGTTTCACTGCATACCCGAAACAATGAAGACGTTACGGTCCACAAAACATTTGTGCTTGAAAGATGAACAAATAAAATTAAACTTCTAAATAACCAAAGCCGCTAACAATAAATTCAACATAGATATGTCCTCATTTCTGGGTATTTTAGCTCTCTAACAGCTGAATACCAGATTACATAATAATGACAAAAGAAAAATAAACCCAACATACTCAAAAATTGTAGCTGTGATTTCGCGGAGGGTTACGGCGCTGTTGAAAACACAAATGACAACGTTCTTGTTTTTTTTGCCCTTATATCCCGATGTGATTTCGCGGAGGGTTACGGCGCTGTTGAAAACACAAATGACAATGTTCTTATTTTGTTTTCCCTTATATCCTAATGTGATTTCGCGGAGGGTTACAGCGCTGTTGAAAACACACATGACAACGTTCCTTTTTAATTTTGCGCTTATATCCCGACAACGTCGCAATTGCGACAGTGACAAATGTATTATCGTTGCAAATTGCGACGGTGTCGGGCTATATTTGAAAAAAAAGGGCAAAACCACATGACATTTGCCTGCCGTCGCAAATGGCCATCGCAATTTCACCCCAAATGTATTAGTGAATGTGTGTGTGAATTTTTTACCTAGCTATAGACACAACACTTCAGTAAAACATTAGAGGTTAGCAAAAATCAAAATATGCAAATAAGAACAATATAGCTAACCAGATGATTTACTGCCTTCTAGTAGGTGCGAGTATGGTATTCTCAAATTAGACCGAGATCAGTGACAATGCAACACCTAAACGAAGGATTTAAATGATGAAAGCAATAAAATACGAATGCAAATTAATCTATTTTTATTTTATTTTTGATGCAATAAGATGAGAAAAATTGATAATAAATTAATCTAAATGGATTGAAATGATATGCAAATTAAGCTAACAATGATATGAAATATGAAACTAGAATGAATTGAAAACAAGATTGATCTCACAAAATGTTGATTTGCAAGAAGCTTGATGATTCCTCTGATGTCAATTCGCCAGAGTAAGTATGCAAATTCTGTGGATGATTTGTAAAGAGTTGAGCCTTGATTTTATAGAAATCCAGGGCTTGAGGGTGCATGAGAAAAGCCATAAATCACTCTTGATAAACTCGGGTTGATTTTTGAATTATCAAGAAATAAGAAATAATTAACTCACAAAATCATGCAAAAGCATGCAAGAACAACTTTTTAACTCAAATTAGAAGTTTAGATCAGCTTTGAACTCAAAATAGAGTGTTGAGTTTCCAAAAGTTAACAACTTGCATTGATTTCTTAATTTTGAGTTTAACTGCTCTTTGAATGTGCACAATTAATTATGAATTAATTAAATAAATAAAGTGATTTATCCTTAACTTAACTGATTTTTAAAATTAAAACAATTGATTTATGGGTTAATCAATTATTAAATCAAACTTTATTCAAAAACTATATTATTAAAAATTGATAATTGACTTTAATTAATTAAATAAGAATTTAATCAATTAGTCATAAGATTTTTTATTTTATTGTCAAAATTAAATAATACATTTTAGGAATAATTTAATTAAATTTAATTAAATAATTAAGTGACAGTATTAAATCTAATTAATTAAATATTCAAAATATTCAATTAATCAAACTTTAGGATAAATAAGATTTATTGCCAAATAATAATTAAATTAAAGATAATTAGAATAAATAGGAATATTGCTAGGAATATTTCTCGATGTAGAATTTATGTTAAAATCAATTAGGATTTGATAATGTGCAGATGTGCCTTAGGTTAGGACTTTGATGTCGATTTCATTCGAATTGTTGATATAGGAGGTTAATGAACCTATAGTCCATTTTTGGGGTATTACAATATTGTTGAATATGAAGCCCTTCTTAATGGCATGAAAATGGCAATTGAGTGGAGGGTAATAGAATTACACATTCATGGAGACTCACAACTTGTAATCCATCAAGTCAATGATGTGTACCAAACTAAAGATGAAAAGCTCATTCCATACAAGAGAATGGTAGATGATCTAAAGAAATATTTCATATCTATCACATTTGAGAAAATACCTAGAATAGAGAATAAGGTTGTCGATGCAATGGCAACATTATCTACTTTATTACAACAGCCTGAACATGAGCTATGCTATGAGTTCCTGGTGGAAGCACTATCTTATCCTGCATATGACTCCCCTGAAACCCGCATGATTTGCACTATTGTAGGTCATGATTCATCCAGATATAAAAACCTATTCTCCTATCTCAAAGACCAAATCATCCCTGATACCTTTAACTATCATGAAAAGAGATACCTTATCCGCCATGCCTCCCGGTATGTCATCATTGGTCATGATCTTTACAAATGAGGTCTAGATGGTACACTCCTTAGATGTTTAGAATGGGAAGAGTCTCAATGTGCATTAGAGGAAGTCCATGAGGGTATATGTGGGTCACACTCAAATGGTTTAACACTAGCTCGAAAACTTATTAGGGCTAGGTACTACTGGTCGGCAATGGAGAAAGAGTCTATTAAGTTTGCTAAGAACTGTCAAAAGTGCCAAGTACATGGCAACTTAATTCATGCTACAGAGAGAAATCTAATTCCCTTCACTACACAATGGCCTTTTCATCAATGGGCCTTTGATCTTATAGGAGCTATACATCCTCATTCTTCTAATGGACATACCCATATAATCACAGTTACATATTATTTTACAAAATGGGTAGAAGCAGTCCCTTTGACACAAGCAACTGGAAAAAAATATCTATGTTCATCTTGAACTACATCATATGCCGGTATGGTATTCCACATTCCATAGTCACAAATAATGGTGGACAATTTAAGAACAAAGACTTGGATGATTTATGTGCCAAATTCAAGGTCACACAACATTGGTCATCTATCTACTATCCTCAAGGGAATGGACAAGCAGAGGCTTCTAACAAGAATCGATTGAAAATCTTGCATAGTACAGTTAATAAAATAGGAAGAGGTTGGCATCTCATGATCAATCCAGCTCTCTGGGCCTACAGAACAAGTATCAAAATGTCCACTAGGGCTACACCTTTCACTTTAGTTTATGGGTCTGAAGTAGTACTGCCTATTGAGGTTGAAATTCCATCACTAAGAATCAGAATGCATGGTCTAGTAACTGATGATGACTATAGAGTGTCTAGGTTGCAAGAGCTTGAACTACTAGATGAGCGTAGACAAGCAGCATATGATCATCTCAGAGTATATCAAAAGAGAATGTCTAGAAGTTACAACAAGAAAGTCAGACACAGAGAATTTTAGGTTGGTGATCTAGTCTTGAAAGAGAATCCTAAAAATCAATCACATAGAGAATGCAAGGGGAAGTTTGAACCCAACTGGCTGGGTCCCTTTGTTATCACTGCTACTTTTGGCTCTGGTGCCTATCAACTCTCAACAACTGAAGGAGAATAGCTCTGAGAACCAATCAACGTTCTCCATCTAAAGAAATTCTATGCCTAAGGCATTCAGTGTATGTTAAATTGTCCTAAAAAATCTTTAAAATATGAAAAAGTCCTGAAAAAATGAACATCTTGGTGAAAACCTAGCAATTGGCACCTTGATGATTCACAAAAAAAGTAAAAATATGAAAAGTACAAAAATATTTGGGAAAAATAAAAATACAAAAAAATGAGAAAAAGAAAAAGTGCCTTGGTGAAAACTTGGAAATAGGCACCTTGGTAGAAAAAATAGAATCTCTACCAAGATGGTGAAAACCTGGCAAATGGGTGCCACTTGTTTCAAAATGCTCCATCTATCAATGCAATCTTGGTCTTTCCAAGCTTTCAGTCTTGCTTTAGTTTGTACATATTTCCCGATTTGTTTCTGCATTCCTATTTTCAATAAGTCAGTTTGTACACCAATCAGCTCAAGCGTCTAAATCCTATCAATGCTTAACACTTAGGGGCAATCAATGTCATATCCTATGGTCTCCAGTATACCTCAAATGAGTCATATCTAGTCAAGGTCCTTTGAATCTTTATCCGAGTCAGTCTGTCTGTCTCCTCTCCAGAAAGGAATTTGCATCTACAACAATGCAATCAAACACAAACATCAACACAAAATGAAAACAATCTATGCTTCACATGCTTTTATCTCCTTGTATGCTTACTGATTCACATTAAGATTTTTGTATATTATGTTCCCTCGAGCTCTTCAATGATGTCCTTTACAAGATTTAGAGAGTGATGACTGGGGGCATAATCTTTTCTTTGTCTTCTGCTTGTATGTGAAAATCTAACAATGGAAATTTTGGATTGAAATGGTGTTCATCTGTAAGAGCCTCTATCTTGAATTGGATGGCCATGAGTACCTCGACCATTGATACCTAGAAAATTTAAGGAAGTTTGATCTAACTATTGTCTTTTTGAGTACGTTCTTTCTCCTACTATGAAACACAATCTTACCTAAGGATGTGAACGATAAAGGGTCAGTAAGGGTAATTCACATTAGATTTAGAATGATCTCTTGACTGCTTGATGTGTTTGTAACGCAAGGCATATTCTGGTCATCATGACATCTATGTTTTGATGCTTATACAAATTTCTATATCAAAATACACATGATATTCAAGTCATCCTGGCTTTTGTGCCTTGGTGCTTATATCTAATCCGACATTCTGAAAATAAAATCAATATTCATATGTCCATGGTTGCCTAACCAGTGGGTGTTGCATTGATTCCTACGTATACAAATCGATATTCATATGTCTATGGTTTCATAACTAGTGGGCATTGTATTGATTTATTTGGTTACCTAAAAAGTTCAATGATGATAAAAAATCGACACATGATCAGTGACTAGGTCCTAGGTCCTAGGTTTGCATTTCATTTTGCATTTCATTTTGCACTTTGCATGATTTCATGATCTCACAAATTATTGAATTAAACTTAAATGCTTAAATGATTCTTCAAAAATGCTAAAAACATATCATAAGAGCTGAATCTCACATGAAGGTTCCTCCAACGAAACAACAAGTAGAATCCTTTTTCAGGATCAAAATTGAAATCTAAGATCGTTTATAATGCCAACTGCTTGCATAATCGACCTTCAATCATCACAGAAATCCAGTATTCAACTTAACTAACTATCTTACATCAAACTATCAAAATTTCAACTTGGTTAAACATGGTCAACTCATGGTCAAACCTAGTCAAACCTAGTCTCCAGGACCTCTAAACGATGCAGAACAGGTTCCCAGATGTGTATAACCACTTCTCAAATCAATTAACATGCTTCTAAACTATAATGCTGACTTTTCTTGTCAGATTTCAATTGAAAATTGCCAAGACCGTCGTCTTCGTAAAGACTAGAATTGTAGAGTTGTTCAAGAGTTGGGGCCTGGAGAGTATTCAGAGGTATTGTATGGGATACCTCTCTAGATTTTTTGTGTGACGAAGCTCTGGTTTCCACCATTAACCTTGGGTGAAGCCAAAGAATAAGATAAAGACAACTAAAGATTGAATTGATTCTAGAAGATCAAATGACGCAACCTTGTCAAGATTGAAGTGATTAGAGAATAGACCAGATGTAAATGAAGGATACTGTTCCATAGTAGTGTGGGTAGATGCCCAACAGATGGCGGCCACGAGCTCATAACACTTAGTTGTTTAGTAAAAAGATTGAATTTTGAAGATAATTTTGACAAGGTTTTGACACAAGATGAAAAAGACTCAAATCGATAAATCAAAAGGCTAAATCAGACTCAAGTGACCACTTTAGGAAAATGAATGTATTCATTATAGGTTCTGCTCTATTCTTGACACAATGATTTGTTTGATAGATTCTGTAAATAGGCTATAAAATTAGATTTCTGACAAATTTGACCAATCTCTGACAACTTTGACTTTGGCTTTGATACAAGTTTTGAAATTTTAGGATGACTTTTGACACCAGAAATGATTTTTGCTTCAGATTTGCAATTTTTCAATTTTCAGTACCAGTTTGTTTGTAAATTTTTCTGTCCAATTTTTTAAGATCTATGTAAAAGTTTGTCTCAAGTAACTAAGAAGATATCAAGCACGCAAAATAGCAAGCGAGGAAAGCAAGCAATCATCTGAAAATAATGAACAAGGGCAAAAGAAACCTTGTGCATGAACAAGCAATAGTGACTTATTGTGCTAATCCCTAGAAGTGCTAATTGTGTATGTTCCAAAAAAAATTTCAATAACGCACATATTCGTAGAAAAATAAAAAAAAATTGGCCTCGCTAGAGTTTGTAGTAATGGTCTGACTCTGTAACTTTTGTGATCTCAAGAGGGTGAACTCCAATCCAAGCACACCAGGGTTTTGACATAGTCTAAGAAATTAATCAATTAGGAGCTACTAGGGAGATCTGACAGCCCAACAAGAGACCACACCTGTGAAGATTTATATAGCGGCTGCTGCTACCACAATGAAAATGGATATTGCCGCTTAAGGTTCCATCCATGTGGTTGAACCAATTAAGTGAATGTCCACTACAGTTAACCCTCTCTAAAGGTGACTCACAAAAGATACCACAGGGGGACTAGATCAGATTCAAGGATCTGGGTTTCTGGTACTATCCAAAAAGGAAGTAGAGCATAATCCCCTAACCTCTTCACTTCACCAAGACAAAGAAGATAGATTAATCCGACACGCTAAGACCAAGATTATCTCACAAATATCTATGATGTCAACCATTTATGATCTATCAACCTCTCCAGAGAGAGAATGTATCAATCAAAAGTTGAAGACACATGAATCTAGTAGAACGTGAGACTTTCTCAGTACCTTCCCTACCTACAAGGGGATCCTTCATCAAGAAGAGCTTCACATGAATAAACAAGAGAAAGAAGCTCAATCTCTCAAGATCATCCACAAATATTTTTCATAGGGCCTATTTACTATGTGTAATAGATATGCAAAAAGCAAATCTATGTTCGTTTTATAGCCCAAAAATTGAAGTCTGATTTATGAAAACAGGAAAGGCACTCAAGCTAGACACATGAGATATTAATTTTATGTCTAAATTAAAATTTTTTTAGATGTATTAGAATACCTAAATTCCCTCGCAACGTGCTTAGTAGATTTTACCTGATTTTTAACTTTGTTAAGCAATCCCGCACAAGCAAGCCACAAACTCTCCGACAAGAAAACAAGCAAACAAGATATGCAACGTATATTCAACTTATGAAAACCCTAGGGTTAGATCTAAAAATGAATTATTAGGAGCAATAATAACCAGCAACTAATTCAAATGACAGCTCATATCATTCATTGAACCATGTGAAAAATAAGTGCATACCCATCACAAAATTTTATTTTTTTATTGCATTTGACCTAGTCAACAAGATCTGATTTTTTTGATATGATTTCGGCCACAAAAATAGAAATGAAAAATAAAGACCCCTACTAAAAAATAGAGAGCTTTCCAAAAATGTAAAATTTTTAGAAAAATCTCTTTATTTGTGTCCTAGAGACCTATTTTACCAAAATAGACCAGTTTTTGTAAATTGACTATTTGAGCTATTATATTGCATCCAAATTTAAAACACAAAGAATAGACCCCCTATATAATTTAAAGAGATTTTTGAAAATGTAAAAATTTCTTAAAAATATCCTGATTTGCGTCAGAAATTAATTTTTTCCATAAAATCAAGAAAAAATCATTAAAAATTCAAAACATCTCAAAAAATTCTGCATTTTTTATTGAAGCTTCCTTGATATGTCTCCAACTTTCAAAAATAATTTTAGACCAAAAGTCCAAGTCATTTGGGAGATAAAATTAAATCTTTGAAACTTTAGGGTTTTAGCTCCAAAAAAAAAAAAAAATCAAAACCGGCATATAAAGGTGGGTTGCCCCACGGTGGGTGCCAGAAATGTGTGTGTAAATTTTGTACCTAGATGTAGACACAACACTTCAGTAAAATATTAGAGGTTAAAAAAAATCAAAATATGCAAATAAGAATAATATACCTAACTAGGTGATTTACTGCCTTCTAGTAGGTGCGAGTATGTTATTCTCATATTAGACCAAAATTAGTGACAATGCAACACCTAAATGAAAGATTTAAATGATGAAAGCAATAAAATATGAATGCAAATTAATCTATTTTTATTTTATTTTTGATGCAATAAGATGAGAAAAACTGATAATAAATTAATCTAAATGGATTGAAATGATATGCAAATTAAGCTAACAATGATATGAAATATGAAACTAGAATGAATTGAAAACAAGATTGATCTCACAAAATATTGATTTGCAAGAAGCTTGATGATTCCTCTGATGTCAATTCACTAAAGTATGCAAATTTTGTGGATGATTTGTAAAGAGCTGAGCCTTGATTTTATAGAAATCCAGGGCTTGAGGGTGCATGAGAAAAGCCATAAATCACTCTTGATAAACTCAGGTTAATTTTTGAGTTATCAAGAAATAATAAATAATTAACTCACAAAATCATGCAAAAGCATGCAAGAACAACTTTTTAACTCAAATCAAAAGTTTAGATTAGCTTTGAACTCAAAATAGAGTGTTTAGTTTCCAAAAGTTAACAACTTGCATTGATTTCTTGATTTTGAGTTTAATTGCTCTTTGAATGTGCACAATTAATTATGAATTAATTAAATAAATAAAGTGATTTATCCCCAACTTAACTGATTTTTGAAATTAAAATAATTGATTTATGGGTTAATCAATTATTAAATCAAACTTTATTCAAAAACTATATTATTAAAAATTGACAATTGACTTTAATTAATTAAATAAGAATTTAATCAATTAGTCATAAGATTTTTTATTTTATTGTCAAAATTAAATAATACATTTTAAGAATAATTTAATTGAATTCAATTAAATAATTAAGTGGTAGTATTAAATCTAATTAATTAAATATTCAGAATATTCAATTAATCAAACTTTAGGATAAATAAGATTTATCGCCAAATAATAATTAAATTAAAGATAATTAGAATAAATAAGAATATTGCTAGGAATATTCCCCAATGCAAAATTTATGATAAAATCAATTAGGATTTGATAATGTGCAGATGTGCCTTAGGTTAGGACTTTGATGTCGATTTCATTCGAATTGTTGATATAGGAGGTTAATGAACCTATAGTCTATTTTTGAGGTATTACAATCAAATCCTCAAATAATAACATATGTCCAAGAAGTCTAAGTATCTCAAAATAAAACATCAACTATAGAGTCTAGTCTATAAAATCAGTGTTGAGCTGTGACAGGCTGAGGTAGGCCTCACATCCTCCCCCTCTAAGCATGAACATCCTCCTGGAGCTCATTGAAGAGGTGGAGGTACTAAGCTCTCATAAAAAATGCATCCTCGCATAAGGTTGTCACCTCATCATAGCAATCACATTGGACCCTAACCTAGTCTAGCTCCCTACCTTGAAGGTGACGCAAGGGTAGGTGAGGAGAGGGGCCAAAGGCACATGACCCTAACTAGATCCACCTTGCGGAGATCACACACAAAAGCAGCAACACACAACAATGAGAGAGAGAATGCATATACTTTCATAGATTATCTTCAATTTGATTCATACATGTTGGGTTGTGAGGCCTTCTCGATTTAGGCCAGATATTACAATTCAGTACAAAAGTCCTCCAACATGTGAGGATCTACCAATAATCTCTAATTTTCTATCTTCTATCTTCTATCCAAAAAAGCTAAACTACTTAAACTCTAACCCAACAACTACATTTATACAAGAGGCTACCGAACCAAGTCAGCCTTCAAATCCACCATCAATAGAAGGAATGACTAGATCTAGGTCCACACGCTTCCCAATGATAGATACCAACATCAAATATGCGACCATGATTAAATGCAAGAGTTGGCCTCAATAGAAATCCAAAATAAACAACTTGGTAAGCAAGGAAACTAAGCGCCAGACAAGCATCACCGAGCGCCAAAGAGCATTTCTACTATTATCAACCTTCTTACTTGCATGTGTACACTAAAATGATATATGTCCTCCACAATTGTAATAAGTTCCTCGAAAACCACCTCTGTTATAACCATCTCGGTAGTTGTTGCCTCTACCTCTAGATGAACTTTCACCTTTCCACTCGGTCTTGCCTTTATCCAGAGTTGTCTTTTCAGGTTCAGATCTACTGTTTTCACCATAAGATCTACCTCTTCCCCTAGAGAATCTACCACCTCTACCTCTTTGTCTTTTCTCATGTTTCTTGTTCAATTTCTTCTCAGCTTTCAATACAAATTGATAAGCCTCTTCAATGTTCTCCAATTTGACCAAACTGATTTCTTCTTGGATGGAAACTCTCAAACAATTCAGGTATCTAGAAATTATTTCCACATCATCTTCATCATGTCCAGATCTGATATCTAGTCTATAGAATTCCTCACTATATTCTTTTACCAAGCTATCTTTCTGCCTCAAACTTTGCATTCTCCTAACTAGGTTAATCTGATAATTACAAGGTAAGAACTTTCCTTTCAATTTATTCACCATTTTATTCCATGCTATGATTTTGTCTTTGCCTTTCCTTTTTTTGTCCAATGTCAAATGTTCCCACCACAAGGATGCATAACTCTTCAACTTTGTGCTTGCAATTTTCACCTTCTTTTCCTCAGGTACATTTTCATATTCATAGTACTTTTCCATCTCAATGATCCAATCCACCAATTCATTAGAATCTAATTTTCCACTATACTCAGGAGGATTAAAGTGTGGTGTAGACTTCAGATTTGTTAAAGCTTTCAACAATATTTCCCCACCTTGATCCATCATCGATGTAGGTTCTACATCAACTTATTCTTCTTTAATTTCATCATCACTCACATCTTCAAGATGTCTTCCTCTTCTCTGAGTTGTTTCAACAACTTTTAATCTAGCAGCAAGTTGTCTCAACATGTTTGCCAATCCTGGATCTGCATCTTGTGTGCTATAAATGTGTCACACTTCTATAGATCATTATATGCAAGGAAACTCAAGAATGAGCCCTCACAAATCGATCCATAGCTCCCTAGGCATGGAGTGCAAGGGTTTTTAAGAATTCTCTCAACTAGAGCTATTTAGCCTATAGCCTTGCTAGTAAACCATGCAATGGGAGATTCAATGAAGACAAGGGCAAGAATGCCAATATCCTCAAGAATCAAGAATGAAAATGCAATGCAATGCTATACTATAAATGGAAATGCAAGCTAAGCTATGAAAGGAAATATGCAAGTGTTACAACCCAAGCTAATTAATCTATGTGAGCTAATCTAGAGCATAGAAATGAAGCTAATCTAAGAAAGCATAAATATGAAGCTAATCTAAGAATGCAAGAATGAGATGTAGAATGTAAGAATGAGATGTAGATGCTAAGAATGCTCCAAATCTTCAAAAGCTCCAAAGTGACCTAGAAATCCTGCAGCATAAAGTTAGCATAAAAAGTTGGGGATCTAGAATGAAGAAGAGAGCTCTCCTTTTAAAAGAAATGAGGATGAATGGACCATGGAGATTAAGAGGTAAAAGATTTAATCAACAGTGGAGCTTAAAAGAGGAGCAATCCATGTGCACAAGTATCCTCCAATGAGAAAATAAGAGTTGACTTTTGTGTCCATATGAGACAAAAAGTGCTTTTTCCCTTTTTATAAAATAAGAATAATGCTTTATTTGTGCAACTTAGGATAAGAGAAAAAGTGGGGGCTTTTATTTAATAAAAGGGGAGGAAATATTTCTTTTAATAAATAAAGACTTAGGATAAGATGGTTAGCCCATAGAAAATAATCGAATAAATGATAGAACTAGGATTTGATCAAGAATAAGCAATTTATGATTTAGCAAAAGGGGCTAATAGTCTAGATGACCATTTTTAGGTGTATACATTTGCCCCTCTTTGACTAATGTGTGATCGATTTGGGAACACATTACGTCAAAGAATAGATCAGCCAAGAAGGCAAGAGATAGCCAACAAGGCAAACAGATAGCTAAGAAGGCAAGCAAATAGCGATCTGACTCCAAAGAATGAAGTGCAGAGAGATAGAAAATCCTGCATGGTCAGCCTGGTAGCAACAGTACTGAACACTTAGGAAAGAGATAACCAATAAGATATGATGTATCTGCCCCCTTGGGATTGAAAGCAAAATCCAGGTGGAGGGAATGCAGAAGCAAGAGCAACATGATCAAATGACTAGAAATCATAATCGAAGAGAGAGAATGGAATAACCATCAAGTAGTGAAGATATGCCCCACACATGGGACACGGGGCACGAACCTATCGGTCCATCAACCCGTAAACACCATGGAGAGAGGAGTTGAACTTGAGATTTGAAAGTGAATGAAAGACTAGAAGTTTGAAAGAGATGGGGATGAAGAGGTGAAGAATGCCCCAGTGAAGATCGAAGGATCAGGCCTCAAAAGGTTAGCCAACTGCACAAAAGAAGGAAAAAGATGATTTGGGTGATCAAGGTGAACTTGGATTTCAGTTTTGATCCCGAAATGAATAGAAAATGATGTGATATGAAAGACAAGAAGTGAAAGACAAGATCGGTAAGAAGCGAAAGGTGAGCGCAATTTGATTAACAAGTCCACGAAAGATAAAGGAGAGCTCTCTCCATATGCAAGATGCAAAACTAACTAACATGAACTTAAGAATGCAAGCTACATGAAAAGTGGTTTACTTGCAAGGTCACAAAGCCAATAGACATCTAATATTCATCATTGAGCGTTATTGGTAGCGTCGCAAGATCATACAATACACACTAGCATAACTATGTGAATATGAATATGATCTTTATCAGATAGAAATGTGGAAATCTCACCTAGGCATCAAAGACATGTAGGTCAAGATGACTAGTGCAATGAGATTACCTAAGTTTGATATAGCAAGATTATGCTCGCATCGAGACACAAAAAAGTCAAGATGACTATAAGCATGCATTCACAAAACAGTCAAGGATAATACCTTGTAGGTCCATAGTGTCAAGTAAGACCAGCATAAATGCTCATGACAGTTAGGACCAACAAAATATACCCACAAGCAGAAAAAGCAATAAAACATGTTCTCATTCCCTCAGTCTTCTAGCTATGCATCATCGAAAATGATCATAGGGGGAGAACACTCAGCAAAGAAATCATCATAAACAGCACACAAAGAAAATAAATCCAAGCAAGTCTCAACGATTCAAGTGCGTGTGTGTAGGTCATAGAGTCAAGCTTTGAGTATCGCATCTACCAGTGAGAAATATTGCATCATCTAGACTGTGGATAGGACATCTAATAAGTGTTGAGAAACACTCGACGCTAGGGTAGTATTGAAAAACACAGTTGGGGGTGGTGTTGAAAAATACCATTTGCGAGGTGCCTAAGAAACCCAGATGCACAAAGAGACCCAAGATAAGCTGAAAACAATGGATGCCCCCTAGACTAAGACAAGAGTCAATTCTAGGCTAGGAGAGGCAAAGCAAGAAGTGGAGCGAATGAGCACCACGCAAGACTAATAGACATAGGTGCAGAGGGTCTCAAGTAGTGCTTGTTTCCAGGTTTTCACCACTTGATAGATTTATTGCAAATTTTTAATGACTTTTTATTATTTTTTTTGTATTTTTGCTACCAAGGCGCCTGTTTCCAGATTTTCACCAAGGCACTTTTTCTTTTTTTTTTCTTTTTTTTAATTTTTTTTTTTTTTTTTGGTGAGACATCAAAGCGCCTATTGCTAGGTTTTCTCTAGGATGCTCATTTTTTCAATACTTTTTATGCTTTTTAGGATTTTTTCAGCATCGTATATGAATTTTTTTTTAGAATTTTTTCAGGATCAATAAATATGTACAAAGAATGCCCCAAATAGAAATGGGCATCAAGAATCTGCTTCCTCTAATGTAGAGAACTGATAGGCCCCAGGCCCAAATGCTGCAACTGTGACGATAGGAGGTCTCAACCAATTTGACCAATAATAACCAACCCTAAGCAATGTCTGAGCTAGCAAAGGATCGTTAGAATGTGATCCACATATGCCATCGTGGATTTCAGTTAGCACTTTTTCTGACTCCTCTATTTCTAGACACTTAAGGAGAGTTTCATCTAGACCCTTCCTATACAAGTCACCAGAGACAAAGGCAAAGTGTAAGGGATGGCGGAAGGAATGGCATGGTGGATTTGCAATAGGAATATGAGGTGGAAGATATGAAAAGATGGTAGGATTGTAAGATTTGTAAGCATGATAGCGTAATTCATCCACGAGGAACTTGAAGTGAAATTTATGCTTTTTCATTTGTAAGATGGATGTTGAAGTAACCAAGGCATTACCAACGTTGTTCTTAGCTCTAGGAATGGGTTGAAGTGTAACAGATATGAGATCATGCTTGAGGTAGTGCATCATTTCACTAATACATTTGGGGTGAAATTGCGACGGTGATTTGCGACGACAGGGAAATGTTAAGCGGTTTTGGCTTTTTTTTTTCAAATATAGCCCGACACCATCGCAATTGCGACGTTGTCGGGATATAAGTGCAAAAAAAAAAAGGAACGTTATCATTTGTGTTTTCAACAGTGCCGAGAGAGATTCCCTCCGCGAAATCAAGCGGGTTATCATTTGTGTTTTGAACAAAGCAGGTTGTCATTTGTGTTTTGAACAGCACCGAGAGAGATTCCCTCCGCGAAATCAAGTGGGTTGTCATTTTTGTTTTCAAAAGCGCCGAGAGAGATTCCCTCCGCAAAATCACAGCTACAATTTTTGAGTACGTTGGGTTTATTTTTCTTTTGTCATTATTATTTAATCTGGTATTCAGCTGTTAGAGAGCTAAAATACCCAGAAATGAGGACATATCTATGTTGAATTTATTGTTAGCGGCTTTGGTTATTTAGAATGCTTTCCCACAATACTTAATAGGATGCATTTGGTTTTCAAAGCTTTCACTGACTTGGATTCAAGATTCTAAGACTTTCACGTGCCTTGCTTCAGTTGTTTTCGCAAACAAATCGCGTGCCTTTTGTATGCTTCCACATTTTATATACATGTCCATCAGGGTAGTCACCACCACTATATTTGACAAAAACCCATCTTCAATTACTTTTTGGTGAATTTCCCTACCCTGTTCTAAAGATCCCATTTTGGCATATGCTTGAAGATTGCTGGCAAAAGTGGTTGAGTTTGGTTTTATACCTCCCAATTGCATTTGTTTAAAAACCTCCAACGATTTTTAAACAAATGCAATTGGGAGGTATAAAACCAAAATATAACAATCCACCCTTGCTTGGATAGATCACTCACTGCTATACATTAGCATTCAACTCACGGTAATTTCCCATAGTTTATCCTGTGATCACACTGTTTTCCACAAAACTTTGCATATGCAATGTCAGTACTTCATAATACAAGTTAGTTATTGTCATCCCATGAATATTAGGCCTTCTATGTTCATGGGATGATCTTCATTATCTCTAAAACTCTACTGCAATAACAAGTCTAGACAAAAGAATGACTGTTTCAGCAGTGACTGGCGCGACAGCAGTCTCAATATAATAGTAAACTCATTCAATAACAAGAATAATTGAATAATCAAACCAAATGATTTGAGACTTAAAAGATCAAGGAACTTGCAAAAATTAAAGTTTATTGCTCGTTGTTTCCTTCACCAGTCCATACACCCACGCAACAGCAAATTCAAAGTAAACTCATTCAAAACAGTTTAGAATGGATGAAAGAAATCCTTCTAACTCATGTATGTGTTAGTTCAAACAAACTAAGACTTCCAAGATAAATGGAGTTGCAAAAACTAAGAGTTTTATATTTCTTACTATTGCAGTCCGTATATATCTCCCTTCTTTGTCGTAACAGAGATATATAGAAGATTCTTTATAACTTCTCAAAAACTAATCCAACCAATTTTCATCGGTTGGAGCTTAGTTTGAGCCTAACTAAATCCTAAATACTAACTCCCTCCATTGTTAGCTAACCGTTGGATTTTGAAAATTCAAAAATTCCAACTTATAATTAATTGAATTATTTTAATCCAAAGACCACTAAACTCACTAACTTTGATCTCTTATGATTATTAAACTTTCCAAAAGACTTAAACTTCTGCACTAGCCTATTCTAGATTCTTAGAACATTATTGAACTTTGGACAATCTCAGTCCATTGTAAACAAGCTTTTAGTCCTAATAAGGACATCATTACAAACTCATTGAAGTATTGCATTATTTTAATAACATTAAAGGTGCTAAGATCCTCCAATTGACCTGTTGACCCTGTTTATGTATTCCATCCCTCTGATTTGTCCTGAAAGTCTGTATAATCTCCGTCTCCAAATTGGTTGTGTGAGGTGCTCCGGCACCAGTTCGCCAATGGAATAGAAGTTGTTCTTCCTATATCAATGGAAATCCTAGCTCTACAACTTCTAACATTAATTGAAGTAGAGGAAGATGGTGCGATGAATGTCATATTAGTAAAATTGTTGAATCTACAAGAAGCTTATGAGAATGCTTATAATGCCTTGACACATCACCAAAGAATAGTATAATGTGGGTTTGACAAGAGGTATGCAATCCCCCTCTTAAGAAAAATGATATGATTTTGAAGTACAATGAAAGACCAGCCAATCCAAGTCAACATACAAAGTTTGATGCCTTATGGGAGGGTCCTTTTTATATTTCTCGTTACAAAGAAAATTATGTTTTTGAGTTGGAAAACATGGAAGGTAATCCTTTTGAGATATTGATAAATAGGATCCATCTTAAACATTTCTATTAATAGTTTATCCTTCCTTCTTGTACATAGTAGGTTATTTATGCTTTAAACTCAATAAGTATCATGAGGTACATTTTCTTTGTTGTTAGTCTCTAGTTTTCTTAAGGTTTGAGCCCATGTTTTACCCCGTGCATAGCATTTTTTGTTGTCCAACACATTTTAAAATGATCACCCCCCTATTATTGTATCACTTCCTCCTTGTTCCTCATTCAAGTGGCAATTACACAAGGGACAATCACTGTGAGATGTCCTCATTTGTGACAAGGACAGTCACACATGAGGACATCTCACAGTGACTGTCCCTTGTGTAATTGCCACTTGAATGTATTTCTATTCAACCACATTTATGGGCCCATTTGGACCATGACACATAGTAGCATCTACAGAGAAGAATATCCCAGGTGTAACAAGTTGTAAGAATATACCAACAGTTCTAAGAAGTTCCCTAGCACGTAGTAGCATCTACAGAGAAGAATATACAACATGAGGGCAGCCACTATAAAGACAACATGATAATGTACACTCATTGTATGTGTACATTATCATGTTGTCTTTACAGTGACTGACCTCATTCAAGTGGCAATTACACAAGGGACAGTCACTGTGAGATGTCCTCATTTGTGACAAGGACAGTCACACATGAGGATATCTCACAGTGACTATCCCTTGTGTAATTGCCACTTGAATGTATTGCTATTCAACCACATTTATGGGCCCGTTTGGACCACGACACATAGTAGCATCTACAGAGAAGAATATTCCAGGTGTAACAAGTTGTAAGAATATACCAACAGTTCTAAGAAGTTCCCTAGCACATAGTAGCATCTTCTAATTGTCTATACCACTTCACAAGGTATTGTTTGCACACATTGTTTTTGGTTCTTTTGATGACCCTTGTTTTGAAATTGCTATTAGGCCTTGTAGCTTATATGTTTTGATTGCTGGAGAGCTTCTAAAGCTAAGCAAGAAGACAATTGCACGAGTTATAGCCGCGCGCTCAGGTTTGAAAATTGTATATTTTTTAATCTAATGTATATTTTAACTAGACTTTTAGCTTATTTTTGCTGTATATTTTAATCTAAAGGGAATCATGGATGTGAACTTGAAAGAATTTTGTACTTAGTTCTTATGGAGAGGATAGTAGTAGTTTACGGTCTAATATCAAATAGAGTTTTCCAATTACAGAAAGTTAATGAATTCTAATAGCTTATATGTTTTGATTGCTGGAGAGCTTCTAGAGCTAAGCAAGAAGACCATTGCATGAGTTATAGCCGCGCGCTCAGGTTTGAAAATTGTATATATTTTAATCTAATGTATATTTTAATCTTTTTTCCATGTCATGTAATATGTCTTGCCTTGTAGCTTATATGTTTTGAAATTGCTGTTAGGCCTTGTAGCTTATATGTTTTGATTGCTAGAGAGCTTCTAGAGCTAAGCAAGAAGACCATTGCACTAGTCGTAGCCGCGCGCTCAGGTATGAAAATTGTATATTTTTTAATCTAATGTATATTTTAACTAGACTTTTAAAATATTAAAGGATTTAACTAGGTCTAAGAAGATTTGTGTACTTTGACAATTTTGCTTAGTCACTGAAAGTTGTAGACCGAAGTTTTCATAGCCCAATTTTTGCTTCCTGCGAAGAACGATCATGTCAGATAATATAAGTGAAGAACAAAATAGGGAGACAATCGCTAGATTGTGGTCTAACTTGAAAAGAAAAGGTGATGGAAAATGTTATTGTCCCTACAAAATTTGTAAGGGCTTAAACCGTAGAAGACTGCTAATCAAAACAGTTAAGAGACATTATAGGGAGAATGGTCACATTGAAGGGGGGCATGACTATCATCCACTGGTAAGTTGTTCATTATATCATTTTAACAATTTATATACATATGAAATCACTTGATGATGAGTTGAAGATCATGGTTTATTTATGTTAATCAATTTTATATAGGTTGATCTCCCCAAGGAAGTACATGATATGGAGGAACATGGGGGTGCGAATATCCAAGGTGAAGATAATGATCCCATGGAAGATGACGATCATGCACCAGAAAACACAATTGAAGATGATGGTATAAATACATTGATCCATGACACATTTAGTCCAAGCGGATCTGATCATGATGATGATGATAGCCTCGATGTACCTCTACTTGAGAAGGCATACGAGCCCCTATACAAAGACTCCCAAACAACTCTTCTCTCTGCTGTATTGTTGTTGTTGAACTTGAAGGTTATGAATGGTTTATCCAACATAACAATGTCACGTATGTTAAGGTATGTCATATATGTCTTTATAGTTAACAAAGGGTGAATAATGTACCACTAATATTGTTTATATTAACAACTTATATTTTTTGCTGTAGATTGATAGGTGAGTTTTTGTTACCACCATCAAATATTCTACCTTGCTCATATCGAGAATTATCTGCTATTATGAAAGATATTGGAATGGAGTATCAAGCAATACATGCTTGTCCCAATGATCATATTATATATTATAAAGAACATGAATTTGCAACACAATGCCCTGTATGTCATATGAGTAGATATCGAACAGATCAAATAACAAAAAAGGTGCCTCACAAGGTTCTTTGTTACATCCCCATTATTCCACGGATGCGACAATTATTCAGGTGTACTAGCTTGGCACAATTTATGGATTACACAATAGACAATTATTCAAAGAAGAACCTCGTAATCTCAGGCTTTCATTGGCAGCGGATGGTGTCAATCCATTTGGAGAGATGAGATCTGTTTGCTCGGTGTGGCCTATTTTTGTTATCAATAATAACATTCCTCCGTGGATGTCAATAAAGAGGGAGCACATTATGTTGGCAATGATTATTCCAGGTATTTTATCATTTGATAGTTATTAATTTACATGTACTTACAAATCTTACAGTAAAATGGTCACAATAATTATGTAATGTTACTGTTCATTCAAGTAGGTAAATATCATGTTAAAGATATGAATGTATATATTGAGCCTCTTATTGACGAGTTGGTGGAGTTATGGAACGGTGTCACTATGTATGACGTGTCTAGACCAATAGGACAAAGACAATTTCAATTCCATGCAATACTTGTATGGACAATACATGATGCCCCAGGGCTAACACATTTTTGTGGTATGTTATAGTGAATTCAAGTTGCGCATGATAATTCTAATTATAAAAATCAACATATTTAATAATCCAATTATATCATTATCTTGTAGGTCTTCAAACAAAGGGAAAATTTGCATGTCCAGTTTGTGGTCCAAAGATGAAATCTCGTCATTCAAAAAGTTTAGGAAAGCAGGTGTTTGATGAGTACAGACACTTCCTCCACAGGAATCATAAGTATCGAAGTATGGAAAAATATCTTTTCAATGGGAAAGAAGAGACTACATCAAAGCCACGAAGAATGACACCTCGCTTATGGAAGTTGGAATATAATAGAATTAATCGTCGAGGTAATGTCATTCCACCTAATGGTTTATGTTTGTAATTTATATATATCTATTGTGATTTTTGTTTACTAATTATGTAATTGATGATCGTGAAGGTCGTCAAGGCACTACTGACAACCTTCCAAAGGGACTAAAAAGCTATCCCAGACAATTTAGTAAGTTGCCCTACTACGAGGACCTACAAATTGTGCATTTGTTTGAGCCTATGCATATTGGAAAGAATATAACAGAGACATTGTGAAAAATACTGGATGGAAGGCGTGACAAAGAAAAAATTGTCAAAATTTGTAATGACATTCATGAATCCAATCATGCACTGAAGAATTTCATTCACTCAAATAGCAATAGATATCAGATTAATATAAGTGCCCTTCCTTGGTTATTAACGGAGCAGCAAAGTGATGCCATAAAAGAAGTCATACGAAAAATTTGATTTCCCAGAGGATTTGCTGCGAACATAAGCAATCTCATATCAAAGAAAAGTGAATTTGGGCCAGGGCTCAAAACATATGATTGGCATACTTTCATCAAGGTAAGTTATGTTCTTCTGTATTTACAATATATTCATAAACTACGTGTACTATTCATTATGTTATGTTAGAAAATAATGAAATGATTGGTTTATAATTACTGCAGTACGTGCTACCTCTATCTCTCCCATAGCACTTCAACAATAACATCAAACAAGTGATATATGATCTTGGAAAATACATGAGGTAAGCAGTAATATCTATTCAATTTGTTGTATATATTTATTATATTCACGATTTGTTTTTCTTTCTATGTAATCTATTGTATATTATTTTGTAAAGTCTCGTATTTATATATTTTTTGTGACTTGAATCTCTTAATGTAGGTGGTTGTCATCTAAAGAAATCCATAAAGAAGATATAAACTATTGGAAGAGAAGAATTCCTCATTTACTGTGTGAAATGCAAAAGTGTCTACCTCCAACTTTTTTCAATGCACAAGAACACTACCTCATACACCAAGTTGAGGAGATTGAATTGTGTGGACCTGCACACACTAGGTCAATGTGGATGGTTGAGAGGCACTTGAAATCTTTGAAGGCTTTGGTTCGACAAAGAGCACATCCTGAGGGTTCTATGGTAGAGGGATACATGGTATACCAGACTATGGTGTACATTACTGAATATCTTCCTAAGTTTGCTTCAAATATCCATGTAGATCGCATTTGGGATCTCGACCCTTTTAAAAAATTCAAAGGGGAGTACTTGATGGGGAAAGGTAGATTGAGGAAAGTGACAGGTAATAAATTATAAGATGTTATTGTCATAAATTATTTCTTAATCTTCAAAATAAATCGGTTGTAAGTCGTCTATTTTTTTTTTGTACAGTTGCTCGAGAGTGGGATGCACTACATTTGTATATTGCAAACAATCTTGATTGGATGACGGTATGGATTGAACGATGTCAACATTCTGGTCACACATTAACATGGGAAGGTGTATCTTCATTGGTTAAAGAAGCTCATCGTAATGGAGATTCTAATGTTACGCAAAGGGAAATAGATTTAGCATATGGTTTAAGAGATTTCTAGGTACGTACAAAATTATTAATCACCTGTATGTTTATCAACTCAGGATATAATAATTTTGACATGTTTCACATATTATTGTAGGTTAAACACCACAAGGGTATGTTCTGTAATGGTCAAAAATTTCACGTCAAAGTGTTGGATGACACGAAGAAAACTTGTGATTCTGGAATAATTGCAGTCTTTCAAGTGACTAATATTTCATCTAGAAATGACTTACATCCTCAAGAGTCTAAAAATCAATACTATGGCATTTTGGATGATATACTTGAGTGCGACTTTAGTTCCTTCAAATTAGTACTCTTCGTTGTCAAATGGTACAGGCTACGACTTAATCCAAATGATCCTAATAGAACTGTTATTGAACATGATAATGGATTTACAATGGTTAATACAAGGTCATTTGAGCCAGTTGGGGATGAGCCCTATCTTCTTCCAAGCCAATGTGAGCAGGTATTTTACTCAGAGGTTTCACATAAACCAGGTTGGTCATTTGTTGTTAGACATGAACCGAGAGGAAGGCCGATAAAGTATAATGCGATGGAAGAAGAAGATACGGAAGAAGTAGAAGATGATGTAGATGATGATCACGATCGACAACTATTGGATGATGTTCTTGAGACAAATTTTCATGAAGAAGAAGAAGAAGATGATGATGATGATGCTGCTACTGATGATGATGATGAAGATGATGTTGATGTTGATGATGATGATGTTGATGATGACGACAACGACGACAACGACGACGATGATGACGATGATGATGACGATGAGGAGGATGATGATGATGACGATGATGATGATGAGGATGATGATGATGAAATTTAAAGGTATGCCATCAATCTTTAATGTATTTAATATTCATTTCTTGATAGAAATATATTTGTCTTAAATGGTTACATAGTTTATTCATTATCTATTTAAAAGCTATAAGTTTCAACTACAAATAGAATACTGCTAATCTAAATTAACTATTAATCTAAATTAATTAAATAAAACTAGTTAAAACACACATTGATGCATGAATGTATTGAGCCTTATTTTCTTTCAGGTCAAAAGCATTTGTAAGTGTGCTCACAACACCAACCAAGCATCTTCATAAGATCACTCTCCTTGATCCAAGCCAACTCCATAACCTATCAGAGTGCACACCAAATCCTTATGCCACCTTAGCGTTCTACATATTTGGAATAATCCCAATGTCCCTCAATCCATCCAATGGATTCATCCAAGCAATCTAATCAACAAACTATCAAATGCTCACAATGCCTCAATAGGCTCCAAACTTGACTTCACCTTAACTAGGTGTTTCCTCCACCTCCACCACACACATCAAACAACTTCAAATAGCATGTCCCCAAGGTTACTAATCCCTCAACTCATCAGCTGATACAAAAACCCAGTTTTAGCCCTTCAGTAGGCCTACTTCCCTAGCAGGCTTATAATGTGAGCCTGATTTAAGTGTTATAATGTGTACGTTTTAATGTTTTTAATTTTTATGTGATGCTTATGATGGATGTGATTATGATTATGATGTGATTATGCTCACGATAATTGAATTACATTTGCAGGAAATTGAACCCCTTTCAAGAGCATCCCGCACAGTCTCATGGATCGACAGGTATAAGTCAATACACCTTATAGAAAGTCTATTTAATACACTTATCAATAGTAAGATTGATGTCTTCTAAGATCTCTCCCATTTGCAGGTACCAGCAAATAGGTATTTGTCAGAAGTGTCTTCCTCGAGTGAGGGAAATATAGGAATAGAAGAGGAAAGTGAGACATGTAGTTTATCTAGAATAGGGAGATTAACTAGAGGTCAAAGGACTAGAAGGAAATTCAATAAACACATGAAATTTTTCCTTGCTCAAGGGGGGTCATGTTCTTATGATGATGAGATGAAAGGTGACATCGAGGTGCCCTTGAGGTACCAACATCTACAGAAACATTGGGTACCCAAGGAACTTCCTCCAATAAACACTGATTTTTGTGTTAATGAGACGATATATCGCATAGCACCATCATCATTACATGGTTTGGGCCTATTTTCTATGGATGGCATAAAGGTGTCTTACAAAAAAGTTTTTGAATTGATGGAGTATGTTGGACCATGTTACGATTACAAAAGTTGGATGCATATTGTTCAATATAAAAAAAGTATGCGTAGGTATGCACTCTCGGCAAATTATATACAACAGCAAGACAATAATCAAAGTAAAAGTGTGGCTATATACATTAATGGAAGGCCAAAAGCAACAGGGAATATTGTGAGTTTTATAAATAGTACACGACCTGGGTCAACTATAAAGTAACCCAATTGCATATTTGAGGCACGCGAGGGAAATCGTGTATTCATCTGTGCGATAAAATCAATACGTGCAGGGGAAGAGCTGCTTATTGATTACAATTTGAACTGCATAGATACAAACAAGGCTACTATCAGGGGGGTGGTACATACTATTAAACCAACTTCTAATCAATGACTCCAACATACCATTTAGTTATTAAATTTTTGGCTAACATTTTTATACTTGATCTTTGACACAGGGGCACAATATGGAGCAACCGCCCGAAGGTGATGGTGACAATATTCCTAGCTCATCTACACATGAGCAGGTAAAACTCATTGTAATTGTGCAAACTAGATAGAAGCAAAATGTTATTTTTTTTAATGTTATTTTCTTCATTGTTTTGGAGTAATTTTGATAATACTAATACTATTGTTGTCACAGAGGGCCCGTGGTCAGAGAGAGGGAAAGCAACCTGCAGTCCCTTAGGAGTCCCCCCTTGTGGACCCTTTTTTTATTGATTTAGCAGAGACCGATGACCCGATCGGTTCCATTAAAAAGCTGCTAAAGAAAATTGGGAAAGAACTTCTACGTTTGGTATCCATACATCCTCAGACTCAAGAAATAAAAGACAGGGCAGCTGAGTTGTTGCGCACTTCTGAAAATTTTAAAGTAAGTATTAATGAAATTTTTAATTATTACAAGAGTTCAATAATGGTTTTTATGTTATGCTCTTTTATGACATTAATTAAAATATGGATGCATTGTCTTTACAGAGTTATTTGCGTAATTTTGAACCCCATTCCCATGATGAGGCCGGTACTGCAAGTGGTTCAGGTAGATCACATGTTCCATTCCCCACTTGTGTTTTCCACTGAATATATATAGGAATGATCATAATCATTGACAATACATGCTCGAACAATCTTTTTTTTTAATGCTCTAACAATCTTGTCCATGCTAGTCCACGCGTTCTATATTTATGCATGCTCTAACAATTTTATTCTTCAGCTCCTTTCCATGATGATATGACAACGCCGCCTCCATCCAGGACAGCCACAAATGTCTTGCCGACTGCCATGTCAACAACACACAGCCTAAATGCACCAACTGTTGCACCATCTACTGGTACACAAATCCCTCTTTTTCTCTCTTTTGTTATGTGTTTAAGTGTTATGTGTTTACGATGTAGATCCCTTGATTGTGTTTGTGCCATGGGTGCTCTGCACCAATTTATTTCCCTTGAAGTATTATTTCTTGGAGGCATTTGATAATGGTTTTCATTTTTTGCAATAGGAGATGCAACAAGTCCCGATGCAGCATCATTTCCTGGATGTTCCCGTGTTCCTATTACGGGAACGGTGAAGGATTGCGTATTGATCGTCAGCGATGATGAAGGCATTCCCTTAAAAGTAGCCAAAGTTCTAGGTACTTTAAAGTTATTATTATTCTATAGTGATATAATAGTAATTTAGTTTTTGATCACTCTTCATCGACTAATGATCCCATGATTATTTTGTAGGGAATGATATTTTTTGGCGAAAACTTGGTGACGAGTGTTTGCGGATATTCAGGCCCACCCTACGTACATGGTGGAACATCATATACTAACTAAAACCCCAAACCACTATTTTGATTTCATATCATTGCTAGAATAGTTTTCCTTTTCATCAATTTCTTGAACTATATTAAAGGTAGCTTCTCTTCATTTATGAGTCTAACATGTTTTTTTTTACTTAAAAGGTGGAATAACCAAGATAAAAAGTTGAAGGATGATCTTGTACATAGTATGACCCAGCTTTTTGGACCTCTTGCATTCGAGAGAAACAAGCTCCTTGAAAGAGCTGGTTTATGTTTGAAGTATATTAGGGACCAGTACAGGAAATATTTAGAGGTTAACCCTAGGCACGAGCGTCTGCCCTGTGTTCTTGAGGCTGAGTGGCAGGCTTTGATTTTGGATGGAAAGTATAAAGCCGACATGAAAAAAGGAATTACGCCAGTAGAGAGTAGAGCAAGGTATGTGATACTTTTGAGAATGTAATTATGTACTAATTAACCTCTAAATTTTTCCTGTAATTATGTACTAATTAACCTCTAAATTTTTCCTGTACTGGTCTCTAACATATTTCAAACTTTTCATAGATTGCCTGACACATCAAAGGCAACAAAGGCAAGATTAGAAAAGCACGGGACACACAAGCTCGGCTCTGGTGGTTTTTCCAAACTTCAAGCACGAGTTGTAAGTATTAGTAAATGAAAACTTGTATCAATTTTTTTATATATTGCAAGGAAATTTTTTTTGATCAAACAATGCAAGTAAAATTCACCATACCAAGAAAAAATGTAGGGGTCAGAGTTCAATAGATGCCTCACAGAAGAGGACAAGAGAATTGGCTTCCAACAAGGCTATAGAGTCGTGGCTGAACGGCTACGAGCTGAAATCAGTGTGCAAGGTTCAAATAATGATGCATCTGAGCCACAGGTAAATAAGCTAAATGAAATTTATTTCAAATTGAATACTTTACCAATTAGTCTATTTGATGTTAAGTTCTAATATAAAGTGAGTATATCTATTTTAAGAAAGCAATGATAACAATGTGTAGGATATTGGAATGCAGCCTGACAATCCTTCTACACAATCTATGCATAATGAAGGTTCGCATGATGTGCATCCTAGTGATGGAGGTATACATTTGCTATTAAAAATTTTATATGTAATTACAATTGGTGTTTGGATTAATGTAACATTTTGTATAGCAACTGTAGAGGATCGAGGGGTCGGTGCTCATGAGAATGTTGAGGTTGAGTCTTGACAAAATGATGTGGCCAGATCAGGTAATTAAAGAGCGCCACAGTTATGTTCTTTAAAATAATTAAATACTTGTAACAATTATAATTAAATATTTTAAATTTAACTCTTTTATTTGTTATTGTAGAGGACCCCCCTTTGCAGCAGCATAGGAATTTGAGATCATCAAGAATAGAGAACAAAACAACTGATGAGGGGGGTATTGATGATAACACTGATGCTCCTCTTAGAGCTTACATAGAAAAAAAAATTAGAAAGAGAAAAAAGAAATGATTGTCATCTAAATACCTTAATTGATAATGACTGAATTTTATGTCTCAATGACTTTAATTATGTGCTAATGAATGTTCATGAATTATGTGTTTATTTTCATATTGATGAATGTTGCGTGTTAACGAATCTAATGTGTTAATGAATGTTATCATGTGATATTTATTGAATGTTACATTTTATTAATAATTGAAAGAATGAATGAATGTTAGATGTTAACGGGGAATGTAGAGTGATGTTAGGGGGAGGGGGGTGGGGCCAAATGAGCTTCCACCTTCACATGGTTGGCCCTGTTTAGTAGAGAATATTAAACTATATTCTCGAAACAAAATGAAGCTCAATAAGATACTAAATGAGTCAAAATGGTTATCAAGGTCCTCTATCCATAAGATACTTGTAGTCAAAATGGTTATTAATAAGATACTTGTAGTCAAAATGGTTATCTAGGTCCTCTATCCATTCCATAAGTTCTTCACCATTCAAACTTCCTCCATAACAAGGAATGTGCTCTAGGTTAGTCATGAAGCCTAGCATGGACTCTCTGTCAGATAGAGCCACTATTTTAGAGCCTTTTTTGTGCATTTCCTTCAAGCACTGTACAGTGTACGGATGTGAAAGGGAGGGTAGACCAGTGTGGAAGTTAGAGTATTTATATCTTATGCTTTGAGAGTTTATTTGGTAGATTCAAGACACCTTATATCAAAGTTATTCCTTTTTCTTATCTGTTGTTCTGTCAAACCCTCATTTTTAGGGTTATTGCATTCAAATGGCCTTAACTTGCAAATAAACCATAGGATATCCTCTGTTCTTTGTAAAATGCAAGTTAAGGGGGTTTATTTTCATATTTTAAAAGCTTTGGAACAGGATACTAAGCCAGAGAATTTCGAGAGCAAGCCCTAGGTCAAGAATCTCAATGTTCTTGACTAGGAGTTGATGGATTATGCAAGATCAGAGGGTAGCGGCAAGTAAAGGACCTCAAACCTTGTTGAATCTAGATCTTTAGAGCATGGTGGACATCTTCAAACTCTGATCTTGGTTTCATGCACCCATTTTCAATGCCTTGTTTTGGAACCCACACCCAAAGGCATGCATTAGGTCTACGGACTCAATAAGGACATTGATATGCTGGAGTGGAGTCAGGGTCTGGGAGTTGGAGGATTGTTAGAACATCAAAAAGGGTACTCAAAAAACATATAATTTCATAAGGTCCTTTGTCAAATTGAAGAGTTATTGCTGCAGAATAGGTTTTGGAGACCTACTAGAGTCACTAGGTCTATTTGTGATTTTGATGTCTTGGGTTGTTTGGAACACAACCAATGCATGATTCTGCATGTTTTAGGGAATCTTAAGAGTTTTCAAATGTTTGATTGGGTTGGCAAAGCCTAGGATCAATAAAGTCTCTTTTGGTAGAAAATCAGGGAACTTGTCCCTAAAAGGAAATTTGGTCTTGGTTGGGATTGAGTCAATAAGGTGTTAGAAGTATCTTGAAACCTTTGAAGTCCCTCTAGTACAGAGATTTTAAACTGGTCTGATAGAATCAGAGGCTAAATTGCTTAGGTGTAACATTTTGGTGTCTTGAAGTTGGTTGGGGCTTAAGACCAAGTTTCTTGCTGACCACTCTGCATCACATTGTCTTGCATGAAATTAGTCATTCTGTATACACTAGTCTAGTGTTGTCAATAGACCCAAATAGTTCAAAGATACTCGAACCAATCAGATGTTTTATGGGGTGCATTTTTGTGTTAGGTAGAAAGGATTCTTCATACATGTGAAAGTCTCAAACCTTTCCCCACTCCCAAAAAAATATCACTTGTACTATTATGAGCAGTCATGAGGACTAGACAGATACATTATAATATATGTAATTGCCACTTGAATGTATTGCTATTCAACCACATTTATGGGCCCGTTTGGACCACGGCACACAGTAGCATCTATAGAGAAGAATATCCCAGGTGTAACAAGCTCTAAGAATATACCAATAGTTCTAAGAAGTTCCCTAGCACACAGTAGCATCTACAGAGAAGAATATACAACATGAGGGCAGTCACTGTAAAGACAACATGATAATATACACTCATTGTATGTGTAAATTATCATGTTGTCTTTACAGTGACTGTCCTCATTCAAGTGGCAATTACACAAGGGACAGTCACTGTGAGATGTCCTCATTTGTGACAAGGACAGTCACACATGAGGACATCTCACAGTCACTGTCCCTTGTGTAATTTCTACTTGAATGTATTGTTATTCAACCACATTTATGGGCCCGTTTGGACCATGACACACAGTAGCATCTACAGAGAAGAAGTTTGGTATGCAATGGTCTTGAAACCTCCTGAGAAATTCTTGGTATGCATTTGTGTGGTGCAAAAGCTTCGTTGAAAGAGAAAAAGAAGAAAAGAATAGAAATGATTTTTTTTCTTTTTATGTCATATACTGTAACTAGCTACTTATAACTTGCAAAAATTATTATAACCATTTGAAATTGAAACTTAGTTTAATGTGAAACTGAGAACTGCTTTATTAGAGCTTTTTGTGATTTAGATTCAGACATCAAGAACATTGTTTGCCTAATATTGTGATTAATGTTTATTTATTAATATCTCATACTGACAAACAATTGATAATTGTAGGGAAAACATCATTGGGGGTCTTTGAGGATCCACCAGAAGCCAAGGAGAAAATGTATTCAAATGCTAAAGATGGTGTAACAGTCCTTACAGCTGTTGAACCTTGCTGTGTAGATCATCTCCGATTCTCCAAGTTCAACAGTACTATGGTATTCCTTTGGATACGTCTAATGGTAAATTTCAGACATCAAGTTCTTTTCGTATGAAACTACTACATTTGTAATCTGTAGTTTTAAACTTTTAGTTTATAAATGTTCATCAACTTTAGTTTGTATGCTGCCATTTCAAGTATGATTAATGAAGTTACCTTTATCACAGGATGAAAGTGAGCAGTCAGCATACTGGTACGGAGCTGGCAGCATTGATACGGTGACTAGGGCATCGTTTAATGGTGGTATTGTGTTTTCCCGTGTTTAGGGCATCGGCCTTTTGAAGCATTGCCTTCATCTTTCTTAAGTCTTAGTTTTAAGTTTGTTTATTTCCATCCTAACTTGCTTTTCCCTCTTCGGTTTTGCAGTACTGTGAAGGTAGTCACAAGTTAGGGCAGTTTCATTGCATACCCGAAACAATGAAGATGTTACGGTCCACAAAATGTTTGTGCTTGAAAGATGAACAAATAAAATTAAACTTCTAAATAACCAAAGCCGCTAACAATAAATTCAACACAGATATGTCCTCATTTCTGGGTATTTTAGCTATGTAACAGCTGAATACTAGATTACATAATAATGACAAAAGAAAAATAAACCCAATGTACTCAGAAATTGTAGCTGTGATTTCACGGAGGGAATCTCTCTCGGCGCTGTTGAAAATACAAATGACAACATTTCTCTACATTATCATGTTGTCTTTACAGTGACTGTCCCTTGTGTAATTGCCACTTGAAGGAGGACAGTCACTGTAAAGACAACATGATAATGTACACTTACAGAATGAGGACAGTCACTCTAAAGACAACATGATAATGTACACTCACTGTAAGGACAGTCACAAATGAGGACATCTCACAGTGATTGTCCCTTGTGTAATTGCCACTTGAATGTATTGCTATTTAGCCACATTAATGCTTTTCTTCTTCAACAAATGAGCATAGTCACTCTAAAGACAACATGATAATGTACACTTACTGTGAGTGTACATTATCATGTTGTCTTTAGAGTGACTATCCTCATTTGTTTGAACTAACACATACATGAGTTAGAAGGATTTCTTTCATCCATTCTAAACCTTTTTGAATGAGTTTACTTTGATTTTGCTGTAACATAGAAGGCCTAATATTCATGGGATGACAATAACTAACTTGTATTATGAAGTACTGACATTGCATAGGCAAAGTTTTGTGGAAAACAGTGTGATCACAGGATAAACTGTGGGAAATTACCTTGAGTTGAATGCTAATGTATAGCAGTGAGTGATCTATCCAAGCAAGGGTCGATTGTTATAATGTGGAACATTGTATAATGTTTGTGAGATGGTGAATCATCCACTAATTTGGATTTGAAGGGTGTAGAATCGGGTGATTGAGAATGCCCTAGTTAAGAAGGGTTTAGAGCCAAGAATTGTGGGTTTGGGTGTTGCAGAGCCCTAGAGGCTAATTCCCTTTGGAATTGTTTGTTTCAAAGTGTAAGAAGACACTGTCCAGGGATTAGGAAGTGTTAGGTGGAATTTATCATATACTTCCTTTGAAATTTGGGTCATTTTTATACATTAAAACTAGAGGTACAGTCATAGAACAGGGTAGGGAAATTCACCAAAAAGTAATTGAAGATGGGTTTTTGTCAAATATAGTGGTGGTGACTACCCTGATGGACATGTATATAAAATGTGGAAGCATACAAAAGGCACGCGATTTGTTTGCGGAAACAACTGAAGCAAGGCACGTGAAAGTCTCAGAATCTTGAATCCAAGTTAGTGAAAGCTTTGAAAACCAAATGCATCCTATTAAGTATTGTGGGGAAGCATTCTAAATAACCAAAGCCGCTAACAATAAATTCAACACAGATATGTCCTCATTTCTGGGTATTTTAGCTCTCTAACAGCTGAATACCAGATTACATAATAATGACAAAAGAAAAATAAACCCAACGTACTCAGAAATTGTAGCTGTGATTTCACGGAGGGAACCTCTCTCAGCGCTGTTGAAAATAAAAATGACAATGTTTCTCTACATTATCATGTTGTCTTTACAGTGACTGTCCCTTGTGTAATTGCCACTTGAAGGAGGATAGTCACTGTAAAGGCAACATGATAATGTACACTTACAGAATGAGGACAGTCACTCTAAAGACAACATGATAATGTACACTCACTATAAGGACAGTCACAAATGAGGACATCTCACAGTGACTGTCCCTTGTGTGATTGCCACTTGAATGTATTGCTATTCAGCCACATTAATGCTTTTCTTCTTCAACAAATGAGGATAGTCACTCTAAAGACAACATGATAATGTACACTCACTGTGAGTGTACATTATCATGTTGTCTTTAGAGTGACTATCCTCATTTGTTGAAGAAGAAAAGCATTAATGTGGCTGAATAGCAATACATTCAAGTGGCAATCACACAAGGGACAGTCACTGTGAGATGTCCTCATTTGTGACTGTCCTTACAGTGAGTGTACATTATCATGTTGTCTTTAGAGTGACTGTCCTCATTTGTTGAAGGAAAAAAGCATTAATGTGGCTGAATAGCAATACATTCAAGTGGCAATCACACAAGGGACAGTCACTGTGAGATGTCCTCATTTGTGACTGTCCTTACAGTGAGTGTACATTATCATGTTGTCTTTAGAGTGACTGTCCTCATTTGTTGAAGGAAAAAAGAATTAATGTGGCTGAATAGCAATACATTCAAGTGGCAATCACACAAGGGACAGTCACTGTGAGATGTCCTCATTTGTGACTGTCCTTACAGTGAGTGTACATTATCATGTTGTCTTTAGAGTGACTGTCCTCATTTGTTGAAGAAGAAAAGCATTAATGTGGCTGAATAGCAATACATTCAAGTGGCAATCACACAAGGGACAGTCACTGTGAGATGTCCTCATTTGTGACTGTCCTTACAGTGAGTGTACATTATCATGTTGTCTTTCGAGTGACTGTCCTCATTTGTTGAAGGAAAAAAGCATTAATGTGGTTCATTAGCAATGTATTAAATAATTTTTTTTTTAATTCTATCCAGGACCATCTTAGAATATCTACTATTTGCGCATTTAGATATTAACCTAATCAACTTGATTCAAAAGATAGATGGTCATTAACCAGAGAGAGATCGCCATGCATTAAGAAACCTAATTTTTCCAAATCCAATTGTTTCCCTTACCTGAATGCCCTACTATTCTAGGCAAGGTATACCGCTCACCTTGGATGAGAGACTAATTATGGGAATTTCTTTTTTCACCTAGATCAAAAAACCACTGACAAAAATGGAAATGACCAATCAAATAGTAGTCTTATTTTAGTCACTTTGTTTGCATAATAAATTGCTTGCATGGATTATTGTAACTAAAACATAGATTCATGCTCTAATAGCTTCCTTTAGCTCGTTAGACTTAATTCGAATAAAGAAAATTAACGGTACAATCAGTAAAATGTAGTTTTCACCATCGTCAATCTCTAGGCACCAAGGTTTTAATATTGAGATTATTTCTTTGTGGTATGCAAGTTGTAAAGGAAATAGAGCCTTCAATAATAAATAGAGCACTCTATTCTTTCTGATCATTTGATTTCTTTATAAGTTTATGATTTGATAATTGCTATTTTCTGATTTTTGTGTATTGTTGATTGGTTAATTGCTATTACCTTTTTCTTTCCTGTTATAAAGAGCTTCTATCAGACTTCACACATGAAACTCTAGATATTTCACACATTCAGATGTAAGCTCTCTTGTTCAGTTTAGTCATGAGACCCCTATTACTAGAGTGTTTGGTGCAGAAATAGCCACTTTTATTGTAGAGCATTATTTCTTAAAAATATGTTATCATGTTCCTAATGGAATTGTGCTTAGTATTCAATTCCAAATTAATTTGATTTTCATAAATGTTAAATATAATTGGGTCATTGGTGTATCTGATAGTTGATATGTAGTCATGATGAAGTTAGAAGTTCTAGTGGCTAGAGTTTGTGGCTTTGATACTTCATCCTTGTTGGTTTTTTAGCCTTTCTATATGCCAATAAAAATAAGGTGCATACCTGAAACAAACAATCAATAATGCAAAGGCTGGTGTGTGAAAATGGAAGTATTCTAGTGATATTAATTTTAAAAATTTCTTTTATTTTTTAAGGTCTTGGATGCCATTGGAGCTACTATAAATTACTAACACTAAAGAAATATTGCATCTGATTATTTTGTTGGAAGTTTGGAACATATTGAACTTTCTCCACTATAACATATATAGCCTGGAGCTTTCATAAAACCATTTTGATAAATAGTCTTGCACATTGACTCTAAGACACAAACTTTCAGTGCCATAAAAATACACATTGTCCTCAATTAGTAATGTCTCAAATTTTGTACAGAACTTGTTATTTGAGTCTTATATTTCAGAACTGAAGCAAAAATTTCTCCAAAAAAGTCAAGATGATTGATCTAGCATAGATTTCAAAAACTGTAGGTAGTTTAACTAATGTGGATGCAATCATATTTTACCACTCTGAATGAACTAGTTTGCATGAAAATTTATATACAACCATCATTGCATTGTGGCTCTTTGTTAGAGACGTAGAATTTTGAAGTTTAAATTATTTTCACAATTTTATCATAACTTGGAGCATTTTTCATACTTAGCTGTGTCACTAGCTTAATGCATATTAATTATTTTGTCTTTTTTTCTTGCATGGTAGGGAAGCAACAACAACATATAGGGCTGAAGCTTTAGAATTTCAAAAACAATTGAGGCATTTGCAGAATCGGTGTATTTGCTCAGTGGTCAAGCTTCATCTTTGATTCAAGGAAGATGAGCACGGGAGGCAGCAACATCTTCAACAAATGGATGAAATTTCTAGCAGGAATATGGAGGTATGAAGTAGAGAGATGCTTTGTAATAGAAGGAATATGTCTTAAGCTAAGTTTGTGTTGGCTAAGAAAATCTCATTTCATAAAAACTTGAATGCCTCTTATGTATACAGTCCTATTTAGTGACACAATATTAGATTCGTAAAAGGTAAGTGTGTTATGAACATTTCTATATGTAACCTTGCAATATTTTCTACTAAGATTTTCACTCTTTAAGGATATTTTGTAAAGTTTATAAGGTCTAAAATTTATAGGCAAGTGTCTCACAACCAAATTATATTACCTTGGATTTTGGACCTATTTTTAGTTGCTTGAGTTGTTGTAGGGTTATAGCACATTATTTTATAGCAATATAAGTAGATGTGTGAATTCTTGTCATGAACCATCCAAATCATTGTAGTCATGCCCTTCCTACATGTAAATCTTAGTTTGGAGGTTTGATCTCGTGTGTTGATGAATGCTTAATGCTATGTTGGAGGTTTGATCTCTTGTGTCGATGAATGCTTAATCTGTAGTTTTGATACGTATGATTCTATAGTTGAGATGAATTGTTGAATGTGTTTGAGGACTTTGATTATGCTGCTGTGATAGATTTATGTAGGTTTCCTTGTAATATCACAGTGATAGTTGTAAACATGTATCAATGTTCCTCTGCTAATTTATTGTTGCTACTGCTGAGTCTATCTTTATCTGCTGCTGATGAAGGCATTGATTATCTTTCAGATGTATGTCTTTCTGTTGTTGTGTATTTCTTTCCTTTGCTTTTGATGAAATGAATTGCTAAATATATTAATCTTGCTTGCTATTATTATTGTTTGCTTGCTGAAATGAACTCCTAAAGTTAGTGTCTATTATTGTCTTGCTTGCTATTAATCTGATTTCCATTGCTATGGTTCTGAATAGCAAATTGCTGCATCTTCTCGACAAATATTTATCACTATATTAAGGTTATTCTTAGATCTCTTTCTTCTGGTCAAACCCTTTATTAGAAGTTTCTCTTTATTATAATAATTACTGTTTCTTTTATGAGGTTTGTATGAAGAACTTGATGTTCTTAAAATGGACATTTCTCTGATTTGTCAATATAATTGCTAATGTGATAGTTTTCAGACAAAGAGACTGTTGCTTTGTCACTTAACCAACTAATTTTTTTTTATAAAAAAAATCATTGTTTTATTAAGTTATTACTTACAAAATGTTCTTGATTGTTCAAGAGCAACTCAGATTGTTGATCTCAATCCTTTGCAAGGGCTCAACTCATAAGATGATTGATGGTCTGTGTTTTAGATAGGAAAATTGTGAAAGCATTTACGGTCAAGACTGGGGGATGACATTCTTTCAGTTTGCAATGCATGTCTTGGGTGCCAAAAGGTCAAGTAAAACTAGAATTCAATGAATTCATGTATTATTATAAATTTCTGAGAAAAGATATAACCGTGCAAGAGTATGCTAATTTGGGTGTTCTTAGACTGGGTGCTATGTATTGATATGAATATTGATTGAAATTGGTTGGCTTGAGCAAAAGCTGTAATGTTTCTTTAAGGTTTATCATAGAATCTACTCTATTGCAATATATAGAACTTATATGATAGTCTTTGAATTGCTGAAGTAATCCATGATTTCTGATTTCTTCCAATCCATTTGAAGTTTATTCTAAGAAGTATTTAGCTAATTTAGATAGACTTGTGAAAGTTCAATGCCATATATTTTTAAAAATATGGAGCTTATATGATAGCCTACGATTGATAAAGTATATGCCTGATTTATGAACTTTTACCATACATTTGGAATACATCATAACAAAAATGTAAAGCTAGACTTTATTAGTTCAAGTATAGTCTTGGTTTTTCTGTTGTGTCCTAGGTCATGTCATACTTTAGAAGCAACATTTTTATTTATGTACATGAGTACTTGGTGTAGAAGGTTGAACCTTGCCACTCAATTTAGATGAAGTCATTGGTCTACTACCACTCAACCCCCACCCACATAAGGAAATCAAAATTCATTTATCTTTATTTTTGTTGACTTGTATTATCAACTAGCAAAGCTTGATAAACTTGATGTCATACCATTTTATGGAAGCTAGCATTTGATAAATTTGTTGACGGTTATGCTGAGTTGTTTGTGTCCTTTATAATGCATGATATTGATCAAATGGGATTTGAATTTGAGTACACAAATGTGCATAGTAAAGTCTAGTGATAGTTTTTAGGCCTTCATCTGGTAAGGGTGGGTAGCTACGAACAAAATTTAATCATTGTTTTATTTTTCTTTAATTATATGTATAAAACTGAAGGAATCACCATCCTTGGTTTAGCATAGACTACGCATTGGCCTTGAGCTTGTGTCTGTCTAATAATGAGTTTGAGCTTATTGTTCTCAAGTTGACATCTTTAGTCTTTGTAATTAGGTCAGATATCGAGGATTAGTGAAAGAGAAGCTTAGGACACCATCTTATACATATATACATATACTGTGAGTGTACATTATCATGTTGTCTTTAGAGTGACTATCCTCATTTGTTGAAGAAGAAAAGCATTAATGTGGCTGAATAGCAATACATTCAAGTGACAATCACACAAGGGACAGTCACTGTGAGATGTCCTCATTTGTGACTGTCCTTATAGTGAGTGTACATTATCATGTTGTCTTTAGAGTGACTATCCTCATTTGTTGAAGAAGAAAAGCATTAATGTGGCTGAATAGCAATACATTCAAGTGGCAATCACACAAGGGACAGTCACTGTGAGATGTCCTCATTTGTGACTGTCCTTACAGTGAGTGTACATTATCATGTTGTCTTTAGAGTGACTGTCCTCATTTGTTGAAGGAAAAAAGCATTAATGTGGCTGAATAGCAATACATTCAAGTGGCAATCACACAAGGGACAGTCACTGTGAGATGTCCTCATTTGTGACTGTCCTTACAGTGAGTGTACATTATCATGTTGTCTTTAGAGTGACTTTCCTCATTTGTTGAAGGAAAAAAGCATTAATGTGGTTCATTAGCAATGTATTAAATAATTTTTTTTTAAAATTCTACCAAGGACCGTCGCAATTGCGACATCCCTCCCAAGAGATGCGACGGTGGCGCCGTATTGGCGATGCCCAGGCCCGTCGCAGTTGCTTCGGAGGACCGTCGCAATTGCGACGGTCCTCCCAAGACATGCAACGGTGATGCTGTATTGGCGACGCCCAGGCCCATCGCAATTACTTCAGAGGACCGTCGCAATTGTGACGCCCTGCCGTCGCAATACGACGGAGGCGCTGAATGGGTGAAGCAGTGACATTATGACGGCAGGGCATCGCAATTGCGACAGAAACCCATAGACGTCATGATTTGTGACTAAAAAATTGTGACGTCTATCACTGTCGCTATAGCGACACATAGCCATCACAAAATGGCCCCAAATTTATTAGTGTTTTTTTGTAGAGAATCAGCTTGTCATCTTTTATTTGAGAATCATTATTTTTGAGCAGATTTTTATTTTTACTTTTCTTAGGTGCGGATACTGCCACAATGTGGTTTTCGCCATCCCACCATTGCTCTTTTCTTTTGACTTGATGACCGTGATGTTTGATTGCTGATTCAATCTTTTTTGTTGCTAGTTCTTTGGTGGAAGAAGCAACAGGTGTTGATGTGAGATGAAATGAAGTGACTAGTTCAATAGTATTTATGTGAAGGATGTCATCTCTGGTGACACGAGAGGTTGAGCCTATAGGGTAAGCTCCAAAAGTAGCTAGATCTAGACTTGTCATAGAAGAACCAGCATGGTCCACTAAGGCAATATGAGGAACAAACTCATCAGACCCCACACAAGACCCATCAACCACGTCGGGATGGTTACTACAAGAATGAACCATATCATCAGTAGATATACATTTTTCTCCCCAAAGAAGTGAAGTAGAGGGAAGATCATCTCCCATTTGAACCATAGTGTGTAGTGGTGACTTATCTGTATCTGTGTTTGAATTACTGAGTATGGGAGTATTTCTATAATCCTCTCTATAGATCCACTCCTGAATAGCTTGTTCTTCTCTGTCTGCTTCTAAAGGAACGGATGAAGGAACAGAAGTATCAAAGATCACCATAGCAGAAGTGGAAGGCTTCTTGTGATCAGAAGGTCTCCCATATGACCTAGGAGAAACAGGTATAGAAGAAAAGGAATCCAGCGTATATTCACCCATACCAAGGCTCATCATCTTAAGTGATTTCTTAGCAGCAGCTAGAGATGTACTAGGATCAACAAAAGGTTCATTATGAGGAACAAATTTTTTAGTAGTGGCAAGAGCATTGATAGCAATAGTATGGTCTCCAGGAATCACAACCTCAGTGCCATTGTATGAAAATTTGACGCACTGATGATAAGTGGAAGGAACAGCCTGCATGTCATGGATCCAAGGATGACCCAAAAGAATGTTATATGTGAGTGGAATGTCCAATACTTGGAAGTTAATATCTTTTGTGATAGGGTCCACTCAGACAGGCAACGTGACAAGACCTTTGGAAGATCTTTCCACTTCATCATAAGCTTTTATAGTAATCTTCTTCTTGGAATCCACAGCCAATTCTGACAAACCCAATTGTTGTATGACATTGAAAGAAACAATATTTAACCTTGCACCATTGTCTATCAAGACTCGGTGGACTCGGGTATTGTAGACTAGAACTTCAATGTGTAAAGCTAGATTATGCGGGTGAGCAATAGATATGTCATCTTTTGTAGAAAATGAGAGAGATAGTGGAGATGAAATGTGGTTAACCATAGCCTAAAATTGATCTGGATCAATGTCATTGGGAACACGTGTTGTATGTAGAGCCTCATCAAGAATCTCTCTATGCGAAGAGGATAACCGAAGCAACTCAAGGATAGATATTTGTGCTGGTGTCTTTTACAAATGTTGGACAAGATCATAGCTAGGGGTGGCTGAAGGAGCCACTTGTTTGGAAGGCAAAGCTTGCTTGGGATCTTGCACAGTTTTAAGGACAATCTTGGCTTGCCCCCTAGTAACAGCATTCAGTGTCTCACTTCGAGAAGATGAACTACCATGTGTTTGCAAGACTAATGTTGGCTTACCATGATTGGTGTTATTATCATCGTGAGACCTCATCATTAGAACACTCTCAATGGGCTCTACCATGTTAATCACAAGCGTATTAGAAGGATACGTGTAATTGATCTTTGCATCATGATTCTTCTTATGTGTTTGAGAGGTTTCCCCCTTATCATGCTTAGGTAGAGGATCTTTGAAAGCTGTGTGATCAAAATTTTTAGTTAAGCCATCAGTGGAGATTGTGCCATTCTCAATAAGATCCTGAATATCATCCTTAAGCCTAAAACAATTATCTGTTGGATGTCCCTTATTTCTATGATAATGGCAGTAATGATCCTCTCTCCACCAATCAGGCTTATTTATCGGATCCCAGTTACTAGGTTTATCAGGAAGCGTAAGATATCCATTATCAACCAAAGTCTTAAGGATCACATCGTAAGGTTCTGCCAACTTGGTATAGACTCGCTTTTGAAATGACTTCTTAGGCTTATCTGCATATTGAGGTTTAGGAGCATTGTGAGTGTTGCTAGCTTCTTGTTGTTTTGCTGCATGGATAGCATTGGAGAGATTGAAAGTAGGCTCTTTAGCTGTAGGAGAATCAACAACCCCATCATTAACAACATACTTGTTCTTATTCCAAGGTTTGTTCTTGTCTTTGCCATTGCCTTTAGCATCTTTATTAATAACAATATCCCCTTTTCTTATAGCTACATCCACAATTCGATATGCACTTTCAACCATGTCATTGAAAGAGGAGAACAGTTGCTTCCTTAGATCATAAAATAGCTCAGGCACAAGTGTGTTGACAAAAATGTCAATCTTTTCTCTTTCGGGTAGCTGACGAGGATATCAAGAATACAATGACCTCCAACGTTGTAAGTAAGTTGCAAATGGCTCACCTTGATGTTGTCTTAGATTACTGAGATCTATCACAGTGACAGGTTGTTGGATGTTGTAAGAGTACTGCTGGGTAAATCGCTGAGCTAACTCATCAAAAGTCTTAAGCGGTGGTGTCAATTTCGCAAACCATTCCAAAGCTTGGCCTCTTAAGCTTCGAGGGAATAAGCATAGGAGATATGTGTCTTCATGAAGAAAGTCCATACTAAGAGCATAAAAATGATGCACATGGTCATGAGGGTCATCATTTCCATCATACTTGTCATATTTAGGAACCTCAATATCCTTAGGAAACGGGACCATGTATAGATCTTTATCAAAAGGAAGAGCACAAATTGATTCTACAAAAGAGACCTTTGGAGGCTCTCTTTCTAATGTCATTTGGGTAAGGCGTTGATTTGTCCGACGTAATTCTTCTTGAAGGACTTCCAATTCAGTTGGTACTCTTTGTTGGACAATTTGTCTGACATCATAGCCGGGAGGAAGCTTGTATCCTCTAGAAGTCATATACTGAAAATATTGATCACCATTACGCTCTAAAAGCTTATGCATCATTCGTTGGAAATCCACATCTTGTTCACATCTCATAAGATCCTCACTAGAAATCTCATCATTAGCCTCTGCCTCATGTTGAGAGGGATGAGGTCTAGATGGTGAAGAAGGCATAGCAAAAGTTGGCCTTGGAGGAGATCTTGGTGGCGTGTTGTTGTCATTGTTGCCATTGTTAAAAAGAGGTCTATGCTCATGATTACTAGTCTCAGGTTGCTCATGAAATGTCCCTCTATAAGCCATGCACCTAGTAGCATCCATCCTTTGTTGATTATGTTCTTTGTCTAAGCGCGCTTGATTATCCTTACACTCAAAGTGTTCTTGCAAGAGTTGAAACTTTTCTTGTTCAGTCAAAGTGAGTGAGACACTGTCTGTGTTTTTGGGGGTCTTGAATGCGGAAAAGAGGAAACCTTCTTTATACCATGGTGTAGCCTTAGAATTCTCAGATTGGTCAGAACTAGAACTGTTGTTGCTAATGGGTGCTTTTGAACGTCTAGTTGGAGAAGGTAACTGTGTATAATTGAATGGAGGATGACTCTCCTACTCAAATTGAGACCGAGTTGTAACCGGCATGAAAAGAGATGTTGGTTGACTAATAGAATGAGACAAAGTTTCTTAGATTTGAGATAAGAAAAGCTAATAAAGATCACTTGTCAAAGTAGAACAATAGAGAGATGGCTCATCAAAAGTGCTCAAGCACTTACAGCAATCAATTGACTAAAGCCGAGCAATGAGCAAGAAGCTCAATAAGCAAGTAGCTAGAGAGGTAACCATGATGTGACAAGTGATCAAGAGTAGCATTCGTTAAACTCAAACCCAATAGTTTTAGCTCATTTGTTTCAGCCTAGAACAAATCTAAGCATGTAGGTAACAAACTAGTTTTAGGTAGGAACAGAAAAAGACACTCTACGACAGGTTAAAGTGCAATTTTAGCCACTCCGAATTGCAGCAATGACAGGACAGCAAAAAGATTTTGGGCGATACTTTCCAGGCAGACAGGGTGATACTTCTCAGTTCGGGTGATACTTCACTTTAAGCCAGGCAATAAACTGCAGTATGGTTGGGCGATAGACTCCAAGCTAGCAGGGCGATAGTCCAGAAGGCATGAACTATCACTCGATATACCTCAGCAAAGCGCGCGATAAAATAGCAGGGCGCGAACTATCGCGCGATATTTCTCAGTAAGGCATGCGATACTATTGTAGATTCATATGACTTTTTGACCAGTGAACATAAAATTCTCAGTTTTAAAGCATTTTGATCAAGTTCAAAGGTTGGATAGTGCAATTTCTTAGTTTGACAAGTAGTAATAGTAGATAAAAGACAGGTTTGCAAATAGTAGGTGATCAAACATGTCATAGAACACTTGAAACAAGGGCAAAAGAAACCTTGCCAAGACAAGCACTTGTGATATCAAAATAGAAAACCTTATGAATGCTACCGTGTGTTTGAATGTTGAAAACATTTACACAGGCATAGCACAATTGAAGACAATTCAAGCAATTACTACCTAGAAGGACAAGGCTCATTACTTAGCAACGTGGCCCACAACTTGATGTTCCCTTGCCTCACACCAAGTGGTTGCCCACAAGAGATATTGGCGTTGTCATGGAAGTGTAAAAAAACACAACCAAAGGAACACATATGGTGAGTGTCTTGGGGTGATCCGGGTAAGTCCACTTGGATCAATCCTTGCACCAAGAAGCTAAGCGGCTAAAATAGGGTGGCCTCTATCTAATAGTTCATAGTAAGGGTTTCCATTCATAGCACCCCTCTTGCTCCTCATAAAGGACTAGGACCTTGCGGCCTCAAGAGTATCTTAAGCATTCTTGCTTAATGCTTTCCTCATGGTCACAATCCCACAAGTTACTCACATCAAGCGAAGATAAGTACTATTTCTACCAAGGTTTTGTGTCCTCGATAGCCTTGAGATTATAGTGAGTTGGAATCACTCACCACCAAGGAAAATAATGACAAAGTTGTCCCCACTTGGGTCATTCCTCTTGATTGCTCAAGAGCAGGCCCGCTAAAAGATCCTAAGCTAAACAAAGAGTGGATTAATTCTTGAGGTTCAAGGTTTTTGGTTCACCACAAGGGTGAAGAGCATACTCCCCTATCTCGAGAATCTCTCCCAAACACACCAAGCAAAGATTCGATTACCCCCTTGCTTTCAAAATCCCAAGATGGGTCAAGATTTCTATTTCACCACAAGGGTGAAGAGCATACTCTCCTACCACCTCAAAAATTTTACAAGGTATTAAGTGCCTATGAAAGGAAACAACTAGTATATGCCACACTTAATAAAGAAAGCAATTAAACAAGCACTTGATTTGGTTTTTATTCTTAGGGCAGCCCTGCAAAAACTATTAGTAGCCCTCTTTGACATGCGATTTTATCAAATTTCAAGCAAGAAGCACCTACAACCACTTGTTAGACCAACAAGAGTTAGGAGAATCAAAATCCAAAATCTAACAATGATTAGTACATGAAAAATCAGATAATCTACAAAAATAACTAATCAAATGATAAAATCTAAAAATGAAACCATCATAGTTGGATTAGGCTCGGAAAGACCTTTCCAACGATATATCACACTTAAACTTTTGATACCATTTACAAAATTTCAAAAAAAATGGGCACCCATTTTCCAAAGTTGAAAACACTAAAAATTTCAGAAAATTTCAAAAAGATAGCTAAGAACCTGAAACTTGCAAGATGGATAAAATAACTCAAAAATAGGTCACTGCCAGGTACAAACACAGTATCACACAATACTTTGCATTATACTGGGGCGATACTTATCAGTCCGCGTGATATTTCGCCCAACACCAGGCGATACTTCGCTCGAGACCAGGCGATATACTCTACTATAGCCAGGCAATACTTCTGACAGGTGAAGCATCACATGCACATAAAGAGGTATATCACGTGATACTTCTGGAAAGTATCGCACGACAGTCTGAGACAAAAAACCAGAGACTAAAAATTAAGCTAAAAACTTGCCGAAAAATTGACAAAAATTGATAAAAATGTAGAATTTAAAAGACAAAGTCTATCTACTCTGCCCCACGGTGGGCGCCAAAAATGTGTGCTATAAATGTGTCACACTTCTATGGATCATTACATGCAAAAAAACTCAAGAATGAGCCCTCACAAATCGATCCATAGCTCCCTAGGCATGGAGTGCAAGGGTTTTTAAGAATGCTCTCAGCTAGAGCTATTTAGCCTATAACCTTGCTAGTAAACCATGCAATGGGAGATTCAATGAAGACAAGGGAAAGAATGTCAATATCCTCAAGAATCAAGAATGACAATGCAATGCAATTCTATACTAGAAATGGAAATGCAAGCTAAGCTATGAAAGGAAATATGCAAGTGTTACAACCCAAGCTAATTAATCTATGTGAGCTAATCTAGAGCATAGAAATGAAGCTAATCTAAGAAAGCATAAATATGAAGCTAAGCTAAGAATGCAAGAATGAGATGTAGAATGTAAGAATGAGATGTAGATGCTAAGAATGCTCCAAATCTTCAAAAGCTCCAAAGTGACCTAGAAATCCTGCAGCATAAAGTTAGCATAAAAAGTTGGGGATCTAGAATGAACAAGAGAGCTCTCCTTTTAAAGGAAATGAGGAGGAATGGACCATGGAGATTAAGAGGCAAAAGATTTAATCAACGGTGGAGCTTAAAAGAGGAGCAATCCATGTGCACAAGTATCCTCCAATGAGAAAATAAGAGTTGACTTTTGTGTCCATATGAGACAAAAAGTGCTTTTTCCCTTTTTATAAAATAAGAATAATGCTTTATTTGTGCAACTTAGGATAAGAGGAAAAGTGGGGGCTTTTATTTAATAAAATGGGAGGAAATATTTCTTTTAATAAATAAAGACTTAGGATAAGATGGTTAGCCCATAGAAAATAATCGAATAAATGATAGAACTAGGATTTGATCAAGAATAAGCAATTTATGATTTAGCAAAAGGGGCTAATAGTCTAGATGACCATTTTTAGGTGTATACACATCTCACCTCCCATGAACCATCTTGAAACCCTCTACAATTGCAGGCCAGATCGCAATCTGCTACCCCATAACAATTCAACTAGGGTTTGACAAGAAGGAACCCTCAAACCTATATTTTCAACTAGATCCAGATCTAACCTAGCTTTGATACCACCTAATGCAAGGGTAGATAGGGAGAGGGGCCAAAGGCACACCCTAACTAGATCCACCTTGCAAAGATCACACACAAAGAAACAACACACAATAGTGAGAGAGAGAATGCAGATACTTTCATATATTATCTTCAATTTAATTCATACATGTCGGGTTGTAAGGCCTTCCCAGTTTAGGCCAGATATTACAATTAAGTATAGAAGTCCTCCAACATGCAAGGATCTGCCAACAATCTCTAATTTTCTATCTTCTATCTTCTATCCCAAAATACTGAATTGCCTAAACTCTAACCAAACAACTACATTTATACAAGAGGCTACCGAACCAAGTTGGCCTTCAAATTCACCATCAATGCAAGGAATGACTAGATCTAGGTCCACATGCTTCCCAATGATGGATACCAACATTAAATATGCGACTGTGATTAAATGCAAGAGTTGGCCTCAAAAAAAATCCAAAATAAACAACTCAGTAAGCAAGGAAACCAAGCACTAGAAAAGCATCACCGAGTGCCAAAGAGATAACTAACCAACACCGGTAAATGAAGGAAACCAAGAAACACTGAACCAACTCGATCAAAGAAGGAACCGAACAACACAGAAAACTTCAAACATATTTTTGGTGACATAGGATTTCCAAGCACCTGAGATGCTCCTGCATCATAAGGGCCAACATCTACTGAGAAAATATGCAAATGGGCTCCAAGGCCAGTTGTCCATATAACACCACCGGCAAGGCATCTCAACCTATAACATGAGACTCATCATATATGTACTTCCTCAAAACTGAAACATGAAACACATTGTGGATTTTTGAAAGGCTAGGTGGCAGGGCTAGATGATAAGAAATTGGTCTTATCCTCTCTAGGATCTCGAAAGGTCCAACAAACCAAGGTGCAAGCTTAAATCCCTTTCTAAAATGGATTGGACTCTTATGCGGCCACACTCTCAAGAAGACTCTATCTCCAACCATGTAAGCTTGATCTATCCTCTTTGCAACTGCATACTTCTTCTGCCTATCCTGAGCCTCTCTAAGATGCTTCCTAATCAAGGTCACCTGCTACTCCATATCTTTGACTAATTCTAGACCAATGAAAACCCTATCCTTGATCCTATCCTAACTTAATGGTTTCCTGCATGGTCTATCATAAAGAGACTAGTAATAAGGCACACCCAATGACGTATGATGCCCATTGTTATATGAAAAATCAACTAGGTGTAGGTACTCCTCCCACCGGTTCTAATGATCCATTACATACATGTGTAGCATGTCCTCTAACACCTGATTGACCCTTTCAATTTTTCCATCTATCTCAGGATGATAGGTTGTACTAAAACTGAGCCTAGTTCTCATAGATGCTTGTGACTCTCTCCAAAATGATGAAGTGAAAAGATAATCTCTATCAGAGATGATCCTATGAGGTATGCCAGAAAGTATGGCTATATCTTGCAAGAACACCTATGCCACTACTGATGTGGTGAAAGTAGTATGCGTGGGTGAGAAGTGAGCCACTTTGGTCAACTTGTCAACTATCACCATGATGGCATCATGGCAAAGAGATGACGTAGGAAGACCAATAATAAAATTCATAGAAATGGTGTCCCACTTCCACTCGAGTACCTCATGAGGCTGAAGAAGACCACCTGGATAGCAGTGCTCTGCCTTTACCCCCTGATACTCTAGGCACCTAGCCACCATCTCAACAATCTACAATCTCATGCCTAGCCAATGATAAATTTATCTCAAATCGGCATGTGTCTTCTTAACTCTCGGATGCTTTGTATAAGGGGCTCTATGAGCCTCTAGCATAACAAACTCATGCAATCCTTTACAAGAAGGTATATAAATGCATCCTTTATGACATAAGATTCCATTGGACTCTAGTGAATACTCTTAATACTTCCCCTCAAGGGGTCTCTAAGATCATACTTGTTAGGAATAACAGTCCACCAATACAACTGAGAGGGGGGTGAATCAGTTGTAGGAATGATTATTTAAACTTTGAACTTTTAATAGCATCTATACTAAATTAAATGAACACAGTAAATGCCAACACAATAACACAATATTTGTTGTCGAGGAAATCATGTTAAAGGTAAAACCCCAATGGGAATTAGCACCCACAAATGATGTACTGAGAGTATTGTGTCCCTGTTAAAAGATCCAAACCTTTTAGGAGCTTATTAAAACATTATAGTGCACAGTCCCTATTAAAGGATGGACCCTGTTAGGAGTCAAAGAAAAGAGAAGGCTCACTGCCCAAAGAAGGTTATGTCCAACTTCAAAACTCATTGTTTGCAATACAAGTGTATGTAAGGAAATACACAATCCTTGTGAACTGTTTGATAGAAACTATCTTTGCTTGATCAATTCCAATGAAGTATAACATATCCTCTACTCTACATCTAGTAGATACAAGCTCGTAGCTTCCACATTCCTATCCTGCTTTCACACACCACATATTTTTAAAAGATCCTACATATATACCCTATTACAAATAAATGACTAGGTCGACCAATTAGGCTTTCCTAATATATAAATAATTACATAACCCCTTTCTAAGACACATATAGTATCTATAACAATTACATTTCAACAATTAAGGTCCAACATCTATAATCCATGCTCCCTATCCACAATATACGCTACAACTCTGAAGTCATCCCAAATAGGTCTCCTCCAAAACACACGCCATAGTTGACATCATCATGCTTTCCAAAACTTTATAAGATCAAATAAAATTCCTCAGTATGCTATATAACATCCCTTAAACTCACATATACTGAATATATATCACTTGTAAGATATATTCAAAACTCAAAGACTTACTATATCAACTTCCACTGTCATAGTCCAGTAACTAGTCTTCACTAAATCTTCTGTAACTTAGCCAATATGAATTATTAAAGCATGAAATCTTGGATATAAGATCACAACACTTCCCTGTACATAAAATTGTGTTCGCTCATTCTGAATCATCCATACAGTATCTATACATTGTAATAACTAGTTTGTTCTCCTCATAGAAACATATGTTGATATCAGTGACAAAACACAAATGACAATAGTATTGATTCCAACAACACTCAAAAAGATAATGTAGTGATTAAATATATTAAATGCATCAGCAACATCCAACAATCTCCTCCTTTGGCATTGATGGCAACATATGGGAAAATTTGTCAACCAAAAAAAATATTTTCTGAATACAACTTTCTCAAAATAGTGAACTCTTTTCCATAGTATTTATCCCCATATGGTAGGGATTTTCTCATAGTATCTTTCCTCCTTTGAAAACAATGGCAAAGGGTTCCATAAGTCACCAACTATCTTCTTTTTAGTCTTCATCAATCAGGTGTTGAATCACCCAAATGTATTTTGTATGTTTCTAATGATCACTCCCCCTGAGGAGTAGATCCATACATCAAGTCCAAAAAATGATAGAGCTATGAATACCTTTGTACTGATGCATCCCTGCATCATTTAGTTTTCTCTAGGAGGGGCTTTCACCCCAAGCATACCTCTAATATACTCAAAGGCATCTTTTGGCAATGGCTTTGTAAATATGTCTACTATCTATTCTTTTGTGCTAATGTATTCCAACCTTATTTCTTTCTTTGCCACCCTATCTCTCAAAAAGTGATACTTAATAGAAATATGCTTAGTTTTAGAATGCATCATAGGATTCTTTGACATATTCACTGTACTGGTGTTATTACAATGGATAACCATTGGTTCAACAAAAGTTATTCCAGTATCTTTTAGCATTTGTTTCATCTAGACGATTTGAGTGCAATTATTAGTAGCAACATACTCAGATTTAGCAGTAGATTGAGCAATACAATCCTTATTTTTACTTAACCATGAAACCAACCTTTTCCCAAGAAAAAATACACCTCCACTAGTACTCTTCATGTCATCAATGTTCCCTGCCCAATTGACAATTCAGCATCAGTATAAGCATGTAGTTCAAAGTCATCATTTTTATCATACCATAAGCCATATTCCATTGTTCCTTTCAAATATCTAAATATCCTTTTTACAGTAGCCTTGTTTATCTCTTTAGGATCTGCCTGATAGCTAGCCACAATTCCAACAACATTAGCCATATCTAGTCTGGAGTGAGTTAGATATTGTAATCATCCAATCATTGATCTATACTTAGTTTGAAAAAAACTCTTAGTCTCATCAATATTTGTCAGTTTATGGGAAGTCACCATTGGTGTACCAACTGGTTTACGGTCTTCCATTCCAAACTTTTTCAACATTTCTTTAAGATATTTAGTCTAAGAAATAAAAATACCATTCTTGCTCTGATTTATTTGTAGTCCAAGAAATAATTTCATCTCACCTATCATGGACATTTCAAATTTATTTTCCATTTCTCTAGAAAATTGCTTACACATCTCATCATTGCCTCCAAAAATAATATCATCAAAAATGGCTTCTATTATCAAAATTCCATCTTGACTAGTTCTTAAATACAAGTTACTGTCAGCATTACCTTTTCTGAATGCAAGGTAAAGTAAGTACTTGTCTAACCTTTCATACCAAGCCCTTAGTGGTTTCTTCAGTCCATACAGTGCCTTCTTTAATTTGCAAATCATTTCTTCATCTTCTGTTAGAGTAAATCCATCAGGTAGTTCTATGTATACCTCCTCTTCAATATCCCCATTCATAAATGCATATTTTACATCCATCTGATATACATTGAATTCTTTATGTGCAGCATAGGCCAAAAATAGTCTCATAGCTTCTAACCTAGCAACAAGAGAAAATGTCTATTCAAAATCTATGTCTTCTTGTTATGAATGTCCTTTGCATACCAATCTTTCTTTTTTCTTACAACAATTCCTTCTTCATTCATTTTATTTCTGAAAACCCACTTAATTCCTATTACATTTTTGTCTTTAGGTCTAGGAACCAATTCCCAAGTGTTATTTTTCTTTATCTGATCTAATTCTTCCTACATAGCTGTGATCCAAGATTCATCTCTACAAGCTTCATCAGTAGTCTTTGGTTCAACTTGAGAAATCAAACAAATTTCTTCCCTTGTCTTTGATCTAGTCATTATTCCTTGACTTGCATTACCAATAATTTGATTTTTGGGATGATTTTTCTTAACATACCTTAGAGTCTTAGAAATCTTAGTAACTTCATTTGTGTCATCATCACAAATCTCATTTTCACATTCATCCTCAACATGTTCTTCTTCTTATGTAGTAGCAGACTCCTTGATCTCTATGTTCTGATTACAATCATACATTCTCTCTTGTATCTCAAAATTTTCATCTATCTTCACATTGTTACTTTCAATCATCTTTCTCAATCTCAGGTTAAAACATTTGTAAGTCTTTATTTTAGTAGAATAACTAAGAAAAATTCCTTCATCACTTCTAGCATCAAATTTTCCTATTTCATCATCTCTTTTGATATAGCATTTTCTTCCAAATATTCTGAAATATTTTACAGTAGGAGTATGATTAAACCACAATTCATAAAGAGTCTTATTTGTACCTTCTCTAACTTGAATTTTGTTTAATGTGTATATTGTTGTCCCAACAACTTCCCTCCAATCTACATGAGATACATTTCCTTCTAGCAACATTGTCCTAGTGGCATCCAATATTATTTTGTTTCTTCACTCTGTTATCCCATTTTATTGTGGAGTCCTAGGAGTAGACATCTATCTGTGTATTCCATGCTCTTCGCAATATGAATTGAACATATTTGAAGTAAACTATCCACCTATTACAAGTAGTGGTTGCCACTGCACCAAAAGATCGACATGTTAATGCCCGATACAACCACTAGACTTATAGAAGACACAGGAGGCTGTTAAACCATGTCACAAATCCTGAGGGGAGCACTAACCATTTTTCCAACAATCTCCCCCTTAGCATTACCCAAGGGGATTCAAACCTATGACCAAGCTCTGATACTACTTGTTACTTGTTACAAGTAGTGGTTGTCATTACACCAAAAGATCAATTTTTTAATGCCCGATACAACCACTAGACTTATAGAAGACAAAGGAAGCTATTAAATCATGTCATGAATCCCGAGGGGAGTGCTGACCATTTTTCCAACACCACCTTTGTCTGATCTCAAACATTTTATATTTAAGCTTGATTCATTTTCTACTTTCTCTTTGAATAACTTGAATTTTTCAAATGCTTATGATTTCTCTTTTAAGTAAGTGATCCACATCATTCTAGAAAAGTCATCAACAAAAAGTATAAAGTACCTTTCACCATAGTATGATCTTGTCCTTGTAGATCCACATAGGTCTGTATGTACTAGATCCAACTTTACTTTTTTTTTTATATGATTTACTTTTATAACTTCTTTTAGTCTACTTTCCCATAACACACTCTCTACACATAGTATTAGATGGTTTTACAATTTTAGGTAGGACTCTCACTGCATTAGTCAAGCTTTCCTTCACAATATTATCAAACTATCATCTATCTTTGCAACAAAACAAGAAGCTTTAGATGTATTTAATTCAAATACATTACCTCTAGATTTAGTACCAGTTGCAATCAGATTTCTTGTCTTACGTCTAATAAAACATTTCCCATCAATGAATTTTAATTGATAACCAACACTCAACAAGTTATGCTTAAGTCCATCAACAAGTAGTACATTGTCAGTATTAGTCTTTCCATCCAAAGAAATAGATCCTACTCCTATGATAGACTTAGGAACATTGTCTTTGAATCTTACAACCCCACCATCATACTTATTTAGTTTTAAAAAATTGTTTTTATCTCTAGTCATATTATGTGAGAAACCGTTGTCTATAACCCATTCAGATTTCTTATCAACATGCCATACTAAATCTTTTTCCTCATGTAATAGTTTTTCATCTTTGATAGCAATAAATCCAGTCTCCTCATCATCAAAATCATCATCAGAAATACCTTTACTAGCATAATAACATTCCTTTTCTTTTGAATACTTAGGTTTGAGAAACTTAGGTTTGTGTTTAGGAACTCTTGTAGGACATCTAGATGAAAAGTGACCTATCTTATTGCATGAAAAACATTTTAAAGGTAACTTTCCTTCAAATTTACCCTTACCTCTCTTTTCTCTTCTAGCGATCAGGGAAACAAGTTCATTGAGCTTTATTTCTTCTTCTTGTATTTGTTCCCATTCATCAACATACTCACTAAGCTCTTCTTTTATATTATCATTGCCGGTGCTTGCAATTCTAGATAATGTATTTTTGTGTGTAAATGCCTTAAATGTTGTTTCAGCTTTAGGTAAAGAATCTCCCATTTTTGTAGCTTTAAAGGTAGTTAGCTTTGCAATCAACATTTCTCTGCTAAAGTTTGTTGTCAAAGGTATAATCTCTTCTATAGCCTGAACTTTGTTCTTGTAAACAGGTGTCAATGATCTGAGAATATTTGCAATGACTTCTTCCTCTTAATAAGTGCCTCCGGAATTTTTGATTCCAATCACAACCTTTGTGACTCTCTATACATAAGCCCTAATGTTTTCATCATCTTTCATTTGCAACTTCTCCATCCTTTTTTTCCAGTTCTGTAATTTTTCTTTCTTAGTAAACTTGTCTCCTTCATACAATGCTTCTAATCTTACCCAAATTTTATGTGTTGAATCCAGATCTTTCACCTCAGTAAATTCTCCTTTAGAGAGTGCTTTGATCAGTACTTCACTTGCAACCATGTTATCTAATTCATCCTCATCCTTCATGGTTTCCTCATTCTTTGTGATCATCCAGTAGTCAATACCCAAACATATCAAATGGGTTCTCATCTTGTTCTTCCAACTGTCAAAGTTTTTAGGATCAAATTTAGGACTATCCTTCCTATAGAATTCCATCTCCAAGATCACCTTAAGCTGTTAAGATTTCTCTTTAAGGACTAGTATCTCTGATACCAATTGTTAGGAATAGAAGTCCACCAATACAACTAAGAGGGGGATGAATTAGTTGTAGGACTGATTATTTAAACTTTGAACTTTGAATAGCAGCTATACCAAATCAAATGAACACAGTAAATGCCAATAGAATAACACAATATTTTTTGTGAAGGAATCCCTATTAAAGGTAAAACCCCAATGGGAATTAGCACCCACAAATGATGTACTGAGAGTATTGTATCCTTGTTAAAAGATCTAGCCATGTTAGGAGCTTATTAAAACATTATAGTACACAGTCCCTATTAAAGGATAGACCCTGTTAGGATTCAAAGAAAAGAGTAGGCTCGTTGCCTAGGCTCATTTCCCAAAGAAGGTTATGTCCACCTCTAGAATTCACTACTCGCAATACAAGTGCATGTAAGGAAATAAACAATCTTTGTGAACCATCTAATAGAAACTACCTTTTCTTGACCAGTTCCAATCAAGTATAAACTATTCTCTCATCTACATCTAGCAGATACAAGCTCGCAGCTTCCACATTCCTATCCCACTTTCATACACCACATCTTTTAAAAAGATCCTACATATATACCCTATTACAAATAAATGATCAAGTCAGCCAATTAGGCTTTTGTAATATACAAATAATTACATAAACCCTTGCTAAGATACACACGATATCTATAACAATTATACAATAATTACATTTCAACAATTAAGGTCTGACATCCATAATCCATGCCACTATCCATAATATACACTACAACTTTGAATTCAGCCCAAATAGGTCTCCTCCATAGCACATGCCATAGCTGACATCATCATGCTTTCCACAACTTTCTAAGATCAATGAACATTCCTCAGTATTCTATCTAACATCCCTTAAAATCGCATATACTGAATCTATATCGCTTGTAAGATATATTCAAAACTCGAAAACTTACTCTGTCAACTTCCACTGTCACAGTCCAGTAACCAGTCTTCACTAAATCTTCTCTAACTCAACCAATATGAATTATTATGGTATGAGATCTTGGATATAAGATCACAACACTTCCCTATACACAAAACTGTGTTCGCTCATTCTGAATCATCCATACAGTATTCGTACACTGTAATAACCAATATGTTCTCTTCATAGAAACATATGTTAACATCAGTGACAAAACATGAATGACAACAGTATTGATTCCAACAACACTCAACAAGATAATGTAGTGATTAAATATATTAAATGCATCAGCAACATCCAACAATACTAACTCACAAATCTTTGTATACATCTCATCCTCATGCAAGTGGTGTAGTATAGGATCTCTCAAATCTGTGTTAGTGGACATAGAATAAATCTCATGTCATCTCCTACTCAAGGCATCTGCGACCATGTTCTCTTTCTCCTTAATGTAATGAACATCAAAATCATACTCACACAAGAACTCCATCCATCTCCTTTGTCGAGCATTAAGGTTTGGTTGTGAGAATATATATTGTAAGCTTTGATGATCTACATGAAGCTCAAACCAATGTCCTAGGAGGAAATGTCATCATCTCACTAAGGCATGCACCACTGCTGCAAGCTCAAGGTCATGGGTGGGGTAGTTAAGCTCGTGAGTCTTAATTTTTCTAGACTCATAGGAAATAGTTTGACCACCCTACATAAGAACTTCTCATAGTCCATCTAAAGATGCATCTATACAAACCACAAAGTATGGTGAAGGCTCTAGCACTGCAAGGATAGGTGCACTAGTGAGTTCTCTCTTGAGCTCCTGAAAATATCTCTCACACTTCTTCATCCACTCAAACTTCTTTCCATTTCTCTAAAGAGAAGTGATGGGGTGTGCCACCCAAGAAAACCCCTCAACAAACCACTTGTAATAATTGGCTAAACCCATGAAACTCCTAACCTTGATCATAGTGGCAGGTGTTGGCCAATCCATAATAGCATCAATCTTTGATGGGTCCACTGAGATTCCATCACCAAATATAACATGTCCTAAATATATGACCTTTGGTTTGAAAAATGCACACTTCAAAAATCTTCCAAACAACTAATTATCTCTCAAGCACTACAATACCTATCTCAGGTGCTCCTCGTGCTCCCTCTCATCTCTTGATTAAATCAATATATCATTGAGGAACACTACTAAAAAAATTTCAAGGAAAGTATGGAATATTTCATTTGTGAGGCTCATGAATGTAGTTGGAACATTCACAAGATTGAATGGAACTATGATGAACTCATAGTGGCCATACCTAGTGCAAAATGTGGTCTTGTGAATATCACTATCCACAATCCTCAACTGATGGTACCCCAATTTAAGATCTATCTTTGAGAACACTCAAGCACCCTAAAGCTTATCAAATAAGTCATCAATCCTAGGAAGTGGATACTATTTTTTTATGGTTACTTTATTCAACTAGCAGTAATCCATGTGCAACCTAAGAGATCCATCCGTCTTATTTACAAATATCACTAGTGAATCCCTAGGAGACACACTAAGATGAGTGTGCCCTTTCGCTAACAGTTCCTCAAGTTGAATCTTGATCTCATTAATCTCATTTGTGGTCATCAGGCTCTCTAGAAGCTGGCTTGGGTCCTAGCACAAGATCTATGTGGAATTCAACTTCCCTATGAGGAGGCATACCATGTAGCTCTGACAGAAAAAAATCTAAAAACTCCTATAGGGTATAATGGTCATCAAGTAAGGGTGCTTTCTCTCCTCATCCTCTCTATCATTGATGGTGATAGCATACACCTAATGTCCCTTTCACACACACCACTTAAGTTTGCATAGAGGATATCATATGGAGAGAAAAAGGTCTCTAAATCTTTGTGATCACTATAGTAGTGCCATCATCATCCAAACATTTTACCCTCTTTTGACAACAGTCTAACTTGGATCTATGGGCATAAATTCAATCCATGCCAAGTATTAAACTATATGAACAAAGAAGGGTAATTCTAAGGTCTGTTATGGTGGTCATGCTACCAACCTGAATCTAGAAATCTCTAACCAATGAGGTAATGGTTACTCTAGATCTTGAGGCTAACTCTACCTCTCATATATCATCTTTCCTAGCTCCCACTAGCCCATAACACTCCACCACCAATGGAGAAATAAAAGAGTCAGTAGGTCCTAAATCAAATAGGATAGAAACACTACTACCTCTGATCATACCTATTTCCTCAATGACTATAGCATAATGCTCTGCCTAGCGGTTATCAACCGCTACAAATACTCTATGGGACTTGCACATATCTCTAACTGTAGTCTCTAACATAGCTTCTTGCTGACTACCTCCTTGAGGACACTCTTGAGTAATGTGCCCTATGGCACTACATGTGTAGAAAGGTCCACATCCCTGAATCTGCACTCCCTAAGGTCTATAATATTATGAACCTCTTGTCCTATTGGACCCACTAAAACCACCCCTAGAGGACTATTGAGTCCGTGTAGGAGGTGTATAAGGTTTTTGGGGTCTCTAGTATCTCCTAGGGCCTTGTGACTACTTTTCTTGGGGTTAGAGCCATATTGTCCCTATGGTGGCCTTTGTCTCTAGCTCTATTGATATTTTTGTTGTTGTTGCTTAGGTTGGGGGGTTCAAAATGACCTCAATGAGTGCCTCAAATTCCCCTTCCAAGAGGGTCTCTGATATCCTAAAGACTCAGGTGTGTGATTACATTTCTGAGACCTATCTCATGAATCATATGATCCTCTCTATATATCCTCATCTATCATGGCTCTCTCAATTGTGTAGTGAAAATTCCTTGGTGGTGTGGTGTGCACCATGCTTGATATAGAATGATTCAATCCCTTAATAAATTGATTGACCTATAGCTTCTCATCCTTCATGTTCTCTACATAAGGAAGGAGCTCAGTGAACCTGCTCTCATAATGTGCCACTGTGAGTCCCCTATTCTATAAGTCATGAAACTCATCTATATGGCGATGTTTGAACTTCTCTGATAGGTATTTGGCTCTAAACCTCTCCAAGAAGGTCTCCCAAGAGAGGGTATCTATGACCAAGTGACCCTTGAACTCCTCCTGTCTCCACCAAGTGGAGTCTAATCCCCTTAAGAGATGTATTGGAATCTATGCCTTAAGATTGATCCAATAGGGATGCAATGTAAAGCACCTCCCTAGGCTTAGAAGCCAAGACTCGGCCTCTATCCCATCAATAGAAGCTAGAAAAGTAGGTGGGTTGAGGTTGTAACAACTCTCTGATCTGGTCCCATGTATCCTAGGGTGCTCTCTCATTCACCTAAGCCACTAAACCTGGTGTTGGCTCTAGCCCACAAATGGACTCAATATCATTCTCATTCTTCCTCTCTGCAAGTCTCAGAGGAGGGCTCCTACTCCACTCTCTAGTTGAGGCCCTACGACCCTCAACGCCCTGGTGTTGATCCTACTGAACTACTAGAGGCATTATATCTAAGATAATACCAGTAAGATTCTGCAATGCTAATAATATGTCCTGGTTTAGATTCAGAGGTGGTTCGAGAGGGGGGATTCTAGTTCCCTCCAGGAATTTCTACCTCTTGCTCAATCTCCTCATGAACCAAGGGGGCATACCTACGGCCCTCGCCTATGTGCATGAGCTTGTCATGTAACTGGTGGCATCCCACACATGATTTAAAATTTTTAATATTAAACATAGTGGTTTTAGGTTCCTAGTGTTGAAACTAGGCTCTAATACCAAAATGTCATGCCCAAAAGTTGGACAAAAACACACTAACAATTTTTATTTTTTTTTAAAGCTAAAGTTATCTAAGTTGACTAAAAATTTGCAGTTTCCTACTTATAGTTATAGTTGGGAACCTTGAACAGGTTTGAGAAGTTAATTTATCTCTAGGATCGAGTTGAGTTAAGTTGCATTCAAAACGAATCACTAGAATGACCTATGCGACCCTTACCATTAACGTTTAAATTGTCTTGTAAAATTA
>BSBK01007076.1:0-55760 GCA_027943335.1 Chamaecyparis obtusa
TTGGTTTCTTTGAAAATGTGTTACTAATACTAGATTGGGTGCTTGTAAATTAATAGAAAATAGTAGCGTGTGATAAAGGAGTTAGGTTTTTTTTCATATTAACTCTATGTTTCTCCTATGATTTATGGTTGTTGATATATTTGAGATCATGGGCTAGTTGTCATTTTGGGTTTTGCTCAATCAGAGAAACCATGTCATGGCTATGTGTATGGGTAAAAGGTGTTACAAATGTAACTTATGTTTTTTTATTCTTGTGAGATTCTTGGTTCATTCTTGATGAGTTGGTAAAGGTTTTGTGGATAATGTTCAAATCTTTGTTATACTAACCATAGGCATCAGAGACTTTTGTACTTGGACCTTTTCCTTATTTTGCATGTGATACTCTTTTGCGTTGAAGAGGTTCATTACTTTATGATTGTTTGGTGTTCTCATGCTATTTTTTCCTTCATGGGATAATTTTAGTAACCTTTGTTTATTTTGTTAAGTGGCCCCACGATACTATTATATATGTGAGATACAATGAATTGTGAAAGGCAGCTTGGAATTTTACCTTTGTACTTAAATAGTTACCATGTAGTTCTTTCTTGATGCATGTATGATGGTGTTATAACTCTTTTGATGTCCATATAGAGGTTGGACAATGTGGATCCCAATGCTAATTTTTAGATTATTTTATTTATGCTCCAAACTCTACATTTGAGGTATCTTTAGAATTTATGAGTGTAACACCCTAGCAGGGAACCCGGGAGGACAACTCAATAAAATTAAAAAAAGGTAGATAATTTTTTCTTTTTCTTTTTGAAAAAAAGAATAAAACTATATTTAAAATTATAATTACATATAATGTTAACTCATCAATGATGCGTTATATTATATGTGTACATGAATGCTAAACCTTAACCACATAACTAGGTTCTCTTAGCTTCCCCAACGTTGCTAATAGCAATGCATAACTAATGAAATCAGATCACCATAACACTATGATCAAGTTTACAATATGAATGAATTTATTTAAATAATGCAACCAAATAACATATAGTCACATGATTAAGTCAAGGTTAAACATATTTATTTACTTATTTCATTACATTACAAGTAGTCAGTGATACATTTTTACATTTGCAATATTACAAGTCATCTTTGAAACACATTTACTTATACATCTTATTGTTGGATTATTGAGAGAGGGGGTGAACCAGTAATCCTTGATTCTTTGTACCTTAAAAAAACTTTCTCTAATTCAACTTGGTCAAACACACTTCAATATTAACTGACAACAGTAAATTAACTTTATCAATAAGCAATAACATTCACAATAAACATTCAACACATATAACACCAGTATTTAATGTGGAAACCCTATTTGAGAAAAACCATTGTGGGAATTGTCACCCACTAAATAAATACTATTCTGAATTATGCTCAGTTAAAATCCAATCTGGTTAAAGATTACAATATGCATTGTTAAATGTGACCCTGTTAGAGGATTTTCCTTAGATCTGTTAGGATCTTCACTCTGTTAGGAGTGGCTTGGCTAAAGGTCTTCAAACACTCTTCTAGAATGTCACCTTTTGCAAGGATTTACAATAAGACTATTAAGTCCACTCAGTTAAGAATTTTTTCTATTACAAATGTTAATAAGAAATAGTATATAAATTGATATGTAAATCTGCAACTACCTTTTGCTTAATCAGATCTTGTATGTGCTCTTTTTCTTCACTTCATTCCTTCACTTTCCACTGGCTTCAACACTTCATCAAACTCAACTTTCTAACTCATATAATTTCAACCTTTTCTTCTTTCACTTCATTAGTCGGTGACTCATCAACCCTTCAACTTGCCAACCTTTTCTTCATACAATTTCATCCTTTATATAGACTTTGTTTTACCTCTTAATCTCCTTTATTACATTTTCCTTTGATTAATATCAGTCATCTGATCATCCTCATAAACTCATTCAATGAATTTAGACCTCGGCAAAATATTTTATCATCACCTCAAACCTTGAACTTTCTTGGAAATTGTATCTTCACATTTTGTCACTTAGATCTATGCCATAGATCATCATCTTGAATTTTCTTGATCGTAGATCTCTTCAACTATCTCTTCCTCATCATTAGAATCTTCCAAATCATCAAAGCTCAACATTAAATGTCATTCTAATCCTTGTATTTAATTTTTATTCCTTGCTCAGTGGCTAACTTCTTTTTCTTCAACCAAAATTATGTTTACTTTACTCGGTAACTAAAACCTTCTACTCGATGCCTTGACTTCCTTTCTCTTTACTGAATGACTTTTTCCTAGTCGGTAACCAAATTGTTTTGTTTACCGACTTGACTAATCTTTTTTAACGACTTGATATAATCAAATGTTTAGTAGAAAATAATTATATCAACATAACCTTAACATTTTATGATTTTTATTAGCTTCCCAATTAAGTTCTTCAACTTCACAACATTTCTCTTCCTCTTCTTCTTTAACTCACTCAACTTATATCATACTCTGAATGATATGGAAACTCAATATAAATGATAAATCAATTGCTTAACATCAATGACAAGATAATAACTGATCTAATAATTCTACAATCTTGTATACCTTTGATCATTGTCAGTCTTCATCATCATCGCCATCAGTTATAGTAACAATCTCCCTCTTTGGCATTGATGGAAACACTCATTGTCAATTGATGATGGCAACACTTACTGACTTGTCTTTTTCCTTTACTCCCTTTGAGCTTTATCTTCATATTTCTTCTTTTCTTGATCTTTCTCTTTATTCAATTGCATATTCTCCCTCTTTCAGTTGTAGTCATCAATAACATATTGCCCCTCAATATCATATCTCCCTCTTTCACAACAATGCCAAAGACATATACTCCTGAAAAACTTTGTTCAGGAAGTGAATCATACCTTACATATATTGATTTCTCATTGCATACATGAACATTTTTCACAACTTCAGGCATCATCCAAAGAGTGAACACTAGCATCAACTCACAAAATAGATATTCCAATGAATCCTTGAATTGATGTAGCATGCATATTGCCTTAGTGAATATTAGATAGGGGAAGAACCCCCAATTTACCTCTAAGATACTCAAAAGCATCGTTCAGTAGTGGATTGTTAAATATATCTACTATCTTCTCCTTTGAATTCACATACTCCAATATCATGTGCTTGTCTTGAACTTCTTCTCTCAAGTAATGATACTTTATATAAATGTGCTTTGTCTTTGAATGCATCACCAGATTCTTTGACATGTTGATAGAACTTGTATTATCACAGTAAATAGTAACTGGATCAGTAATCTCCTCTTGCATACCCTCAAGTAGTTGTTTGATCCACACAATGTTTGAACAATTCATAGTTGTAGCAACATACTTAGCCTCCGTAGTAGACTATGAAATACAACTTTGTTTCTTACTTATCCATGTCACTAATCTTTCTCCTAAAAATAAAGCTCTGCCACTTGTAATTTTTCTATCATCATTTTTTCTAGCCCAATCAGCATCAATGTACACCTTTAGATCAAAATCTCCTCCTTTCTTGTATAGTAGACTGAAATCTTCAATTCCTTTCAGATATCTAAATATTCTTTTAACTGTAGGCATGTGTGTTTCCTTTGGATTGGCAAACAATCTTGTAACAATACCAATAGCATGAGCAATATCTGGTTTGTTGTGTACAACATACTATAGCTTACCAATCATGGATTGGTAGAGTGTTTCATTTACTTCCTTTTTCTCATCTTCCTTTTACAATTTGTAACCATTAGCTATTGGTGTACCAACTGGTTTTGACTCTTCCATATTAAATGTCTTTAAGATCTCCTTGATATACTTTGACTATGCGATGTAGATCCCATCTCTGACTTGTTGAATCTATAGTTCAATAAATAATTTTATCTCTCCTATCATGGACATCTCAATTTCCTTTCTCATCTCCTCAAAAAATGATTTACACATTGACTCATTTCCTCCAAATATGATATCATCAACAAATATTTCAGCAATCAAAATCTTATCATTACTATCACATTCTATATACAAATTATTGGTGTCACTTATTTTTTGAAATACAATCTTAATCAACTATGAATGTAACCTCTCATACCATGCTCAGGGTGCTTGATTCAAACCATATAGTTCCTTGTGTGGTTTTCATATAGAGTCCTTGTTATAATTCTCAATAAATCCTTCAGGTTATTCAATGTAAACTTCTTCTTCAGGAATTCCATTAAAAAATGCAAACTTAACATCCATTTGATAAACCTTGAAACCTTTATAAGCAACATATGCAAGTAAAATTCTCACACCTTCTAATCTAGAAATAGGGGAAAATATCTCACCATAGTCAATACCTTCTTCTTGTGCATACCCTTTGCATACAAGTCTAGCTTTATTCCTTATCACGTCTCCATTTTCATTTAGTTTAATCCTAAAAATCCACTTTGTGCCAATAACATTCTTGTCCTTAGGTCTCTGTACCAGTGACCAAGTATTTTTCTTTTCAATCCAATCAATCTCTTCTACCATTGCATTAACCCAATCTTCATTTTCAAGTGTATCCTTGACTAGTCTTGGCTCAAATTAAAAAATCAAACATGTATTATCTCTCAACGTACTTCTTGTCATGACTCTTGTATTCTTGTCTCCAATAATTTTTCTCGGTGAGTGGTGTCTTCTCACATATTTTTCTAAAACATGCTTGGTAGACTTCTCTTCATTTTTTTCTTCTCTCGGTGGAGGCTCAACTGTTTCCATAGTTTCTTCTTGTAGCTTGGGTAGAGTACCAGAAACTCCTTCTTGTACATATAAAAATCTTTGATAATTTGTTGGTTCCTTTTTGCTAGATCTTCTGCATTCTTATCTAAAAACTTATCAAATCTTACATTTTCACTTTCCATACTTTTTTTAGTAGCCTTATTCATACATTTATAAGATTTTCTCTTTGTGGAGTATCCTAGGAATATACCTTCATCTCCTTTAGAATCAAACTTTACATTCCTAGTATCTTTTAGAATGTAACACCTACTTCCAAAAAATTTTGAGTAGCTAACATTAGGTGTATGCCCACACCAAAGTTCATAAGGATTTTTATTTGTACCTTTCTTCAATTGTACTCAGTTGAGGGTGTAAACAAAAGTACTAATGACATCTCTCCAGAATGTTTGTGCAACCTCTTTTTCAGTCAACAATGTTCTAGCACAATCAACTATTGATCGGTTCCTTCTTTAGTTGTGCCATTTTTTTGTGTATTTCTCGGTATAGAGACTTGTCTTTTGATTCCATTCTCATTGCAGAAGATAGTAAATTCATCATAGATAAATTCACCTCCTCTATTTGATCTTAAACATTTAATTTGTTTACATGTTTCCTTCTCAACTCTTGCCTTGTACCATTTAAACATTTGGAATGCACCAGACTTTTCTTTTAATAACATTACTAACATCATTCTTGAGTAGTCATCAACAAAAAAAATGAAATACCGATCACCATAATAGCTTAGTATTCTCATAGGACCACATAGATCGGTATGAACTAATTCCAATATACCATTAGATGAGTAAGACTTTCTTGAGAAACTTGATTGTGTCATCTTACCAATCTAACATTCCTTACATATAAATTTATCAAGCTTGCTCAATTTTGGTAAAGTTCTAACTCTATTTATTTTTCTTACCTTAATTAAGTTGTCAAAATTCACATGACATAATCTTTTAAGCCATAACCATACATCCTCAACTTTAACAAACAAGAAACTTTATGTAGCAATATCAAGGTAGAATAAGTTACCTTTAGATTGTTTACCGGTTCCAATCAGATCTCCAGCAGCATCATAGATCTTCACTTTTCTATTTTGAAACTCCAGTCGGTGACCAATGTTGTTCAATTTTGCAACACTCAACAATTTTTACTTTAGTCCTTGAACCCAATAAGAATTATCACATTTGATCTTTTCATTTAGCATAATGGATCCCTTTCCTCTTACAAAACATGGAGCATCATTTCCAAATCTAAAAAATCCTCCATCATATTCTTCTAAATTTTCAAACTTATCAATGTCACCGGTTATATGATGTGAACAGCCATTGACAATTATTCATGGGTCAATTTTTATAACATGATAAATCAGGGCTTTTTCATCTTCATACCTTTCTTCTTCCAAATCATCTTTCATAGAAACATAGACAACTTCCACAATTTCTTCTATGTCATCAGATTCATCATCAATTATTCCTTCCTCGGCTAGGTAGCATGATTTCTTTCCTTTATCCTTGAAATATCTAAACCTTTGGTATTGGTTCTCTGTCTTGTCATTTTTATCATTCATGTCATTATCAGGACACCTCTAGATACAATGTGACCAATCTTGTTGCAATTAAAATATTTTAGAGGTAGTTTACCTTTATACTTTCATTTTCCTCTCGGTATCCTCTTTGTTAGTAGTTCTTCCAATTCTCTTTGTTCTTTTTCTTTGGTTTGTATACTGTCATAGTCACTTCCACCAAAACTATTGTGATTGTTTTTTTCTCTTCTTGAACTACCAATGCTTAGAGATTATTTAAAAGTTGTTTCAATCTTCAGTAAACTATTATCAAAATTACTAAGATCAAATGTAGTCAGCTTACCAATCAAAGCATCAAGAGAAATAGTATTATTAGGTATGTATCTCAGTTCTTGAATAGTAGAGACTCGAATAGCATATTTAGGTGAAAGAGTTCTAAGAATTTTTCTTACCACTTCTTCTCCAGTTAATGTTCCACTAGCTCCTTTGATAGCACTTACCACTTCTTCTCCAGTTAATGTTCCACCAGCTCCTTTGATGGCACTTACCACTTCCTTAATTCTGAAACTATATTATGCAATGTTCTCTTCTTCTTTCATTCTCATCCAATCAAATTTCCTTTGAGACTATCAGCCTTTGATTTTTGTACATGAAGATCACCTCCATAAACAAGTGCAATTTTATCCCACATCTCTTTTGTTGTAATATAGTCATTTATGTCATTGAACTTAGCATCGGTTAGGGAGGAATCAATTTCAATCATTATCGAGTTGTGTTCTTTCTTTTCTCTCATCTGATCAAGTTTCATAGGTCCAGGAGGTAGTAGAGTGTAGTCATTATCCAAATGGTTGAGTGCAAGTTCTCTAATTCCAAATAGCTATAACCTCATTCTTCTTTTCCATGTAGAGAAATTCTCCTAGTTTAACTTCGATACTTCTCTCATATACATCTTCAGATCTTTTACTCAGTTCTTTCAAACTTATCCCTTTAGATTACTTGTCTCTAATACCAATTATTGTATTACAAAGAGGGGGTGAATTAGTAATCTTTGATTCTTTGTACCTTAAAAAACTTTCTCTGATTCAACTCGGTCAGTCACACTTCAATATTAATTGACAATAGTAAATTAACCTTATCGATTAGAAATAACATTCACAATAAACATTCAACACATATAACACCAATATTTAATGTGGAAACCCAATTTGGGAAAAACCACTATGGGAATTGTCACCCACTAAAGAAATACTCTTCTGAAGTATGCTCAGTTAAAAGCCAATCTTGTTAAAGATTACAATACACATTGTTAAATGTGACCCTGTTAGGGGATTTGCCTTAGATCTGTTAGGACCTTCACTCTATTAGGATTAGCCTAGTTAAAGGTCTTCAAACACTCTTCTAGAATGTCACTTTCAGAAGGATTTACAATAAGATTTTTAAGTCCACTCGGTTAAGAGATTTTTTTGTTACAAATGTTAATAAGCAATAGTATATAAATTGATCTATAAATCTACAACTACCTTTTTCTTAATCATATCCCTTATGTTCTCTTTGTGTTCACTTCATTCCTTCACTTTCCACTAGCTTCAACACTTTATCAAACTCATCTTTCTAACTCAGATTACAACCTTTTCTTTCTTCACTTCATCAGTCAGTGACTCATCAACCCTTCAACTTGCCAGCCTTTTCTTCATATAATTTCATCCTTTATATAGAATTTTTTTTCCTCTTAATATCCTTTATTACATTTTCCTTTGATTAATCTCAATCATCTGATCATCATCATAAACTTATTCAATGAATTTAGACTTTGGTAAAGTGTTTTATCATCACCTCAGAACTTGAACTTTCTTCAAACTTGTACCTTCACTTTTTTCCATTTAGATATATACCATAGATCATCATCTTGAATTTTCCTGATTGTAGATCTCTTCAACTAACTCTTCCTCGTCATTAGAAATTCTAGATCATCATAGCTCAACAATAAATGTTGTTCTAATCCTTGTATTTAATTTATGTTCCCTTCTTGGTGGCTAACTTTTTTTTCTTCAATCGAAATTCTATTTACTTCACGCAGTAACTAGAACCTTCTACTCGGTGCCTTGACTTCTTTTCTCTTTACCGAATGACTTTTTCTTATTTGGTAACCAAACTATTTTGTTTACCGACTTGACTAATCTTCTTTACCGACTTGATATAATCAAATGTTTAGTAGAAAATAATTATATCAACACAACCTTAACATTTTATGATCTTTACTAGATGCCCAATTAAGTTCTTCAACTTCACAGCATTTCTCTTCCTCTCCCTCTTTAACTCATTCAACTTATATCATACTCTGAAAGATATAGCAACTCAATATAAATTAGAGATCAATTTCTTGACATCAATGAAAATATAATAATTGATCTAATCCTTCTACAATCTTGTATACCTCTGATCACTATTAGTTTTCATCATCATCACCATCAATTATAGTAACACTTACATTCATTTTCTTAAGGAGATTAAAATACTACATCAATACATTAATACATTAATATGATCATGTAGACAATATTACAATAATATGTCATTACACCCATATGAATGTACATATCATGATATACCTCTCAAGACTGAATGGAGGGAATCCTAAGACACATGTTGGAGAGTTTCAGCACATAGCTCCCACTCATAGGTTATCCCAGTAATCTCTAACCCCCTCTCCAGACCCCGGTCCCCAAGTGGAACTCATGTGGAACCAAAAACTTTTCATGAGTATAAGGAAGTCAATTTTCCAGATCAACACCCCACAAATGGGTAGACCTTCTCCAATCCATCCTTGGTCTATACAAACACTCAAGGCCATGGGTGAGGAAACTCAAATATCTTGTTAATGTGTATTCGAACCCAAGTTGATTTTTTATTATGTTTTCACTTAATTAAAAATCCAGAATGGGTTACCCTAGAATGACCAATTTGGGCCCTAGCCCCCACTGTGAACCACTCTCCCAACAATGCTCCTATAAAACCATTCCTATGCTCCAAACTAAAAAATCAAAGGAAAGCACCCTAAATCAGTTAACCATAAAAAGAACCTCATAAATGCATCATTTCCAATGAAATATCAAAAGCATATTTTGGAGAATAAACATGAAATCATTAATAGGATCTATATGTGTCATCAAATAGAAGGGGCATCAAAATCCATATCATAAATGTCTCATACTAAGTATCTCATAGCGACATCTCTAGGTTTTGAAATTATAAATAATAAAATCGATTGAACAACATAACTCATGCATAGGCCCCATTTGGATCCAAACATCAAGTGGCATAGTTCACTCCTCAACCAACTATAAATCTCCAAAAAATAGAGACAACCCTCTGGTGACCTCAATTAAACATTTGGGCCTCAAAATAAACATATCACAACATAACTCCACATGCAAGCACCAATAGACAAATGAAATCATTATCCATAAAAATATCAAATATATATTACAAATGTACAATCAAGACCATAGACTCTAGAACAACCCTTCAAGGCCTCTGGTGCCAAAAATAGAAAACCAATCCCCAAACTCAAGAATCATTACAAGACATGCTACCTCAACAATACAAGACTCAAAAGGAACTGACACCTCTGGTGACCAATAATTTCCAATTACTTTGATCACAAGGCCAAGGAAATGAATACACATATAAAAGAGATATCAACAATATCACTATCAATGTCATCATAATCATAATGTTACTATAATAATAACCAACATCCAAAATTAACACATGAAGGTTAACATAAACACATTAACATTATATAAAAAAATCAATTCAAGAAAATAAGAGTAAAAGAAACATAAAAATACTATATTTACTCATAAAACACCTAATCATACAATCATTATTATTAAAAAGAAAAGATAAGATATAACATATTTATTCAAAGACATTGGTGGAGTTGGATTATTTGAGCTATCTAAAATAAATCTGGCATTTGGGGGGAAACTTATTTGGCATATGTACACCAAGCCTGAAACTAAATGGTGTAAAATCATGCAAGTGAAATACTTAGATACCCTAGACTCTTCAAGAGTTATATCTACTTTAGACCCTCCAAAGGGATCTACTCTCTGGAATTTTGTGATGTCATCCCAGGAAGTTATTACCAAATATGTTTTTTTGGAAGTACATATTGGGGAGAGTGTCAAATTTTGGGAGGACTCATGGAATGGTTTGTTGCCCCTTAGCCATAATGATAATTTATCGGATGTCATGCAAACCATCATTAGTTATTAGGGGAATAGTCTCATTAGTTATGTGGATGTAGCTGAGATTCACATAGGTAAAGCTATCTAGAAAGACCCATCTAGCCTCCCAATTAGTGTGGACAAGAAGAATTACCTTCATGATGCCCTCCTTGAAATAACTATCTACTTATCCGGGGATGAAGATGAAATTATTTGGGCCCCTTCTAAGGATGGATCTTATTCAATCAAAGAAGGATATCTAGCCCTCCAGCAAATTGAAACCCAAAAAACAAGACATAGGGCTTTCTCATTGTTGGAATAGATTTGTTCTACCTAAGGCAAGATGCTTCACTTGGTTAGCCCTAAAAAAAAATATCATCACAAGTGACAAGCTTCATAAGTTGTAGATTTCTCAGCCATTTCTCTGTGTCTTATGTAAAACCTAACTTGAGAAGATTGGTCACTTGTTCATCCACTGCTCAGTTTCTCAACAATATTTGTTCTTTCTTATAAATAAGTTGGATATTATAATGCCACTCCCAAATACACTATGGGATTTTCTTCAAAATTGGCCTTTACTGCATTGTACATCCAAGTTCGCATGCATCTGGAAATGTACTCCAGCCTCAGCCATCTGGTCAATTTGGTGGGAAAGGAATAAATGGATTTTTAGGAAGGTCTCCTCTACATTGCATAGGGTATTCAAGGAAATTGAAAGATCTATTTCAAAAATTGTGAATACACATGTTCATAACAAGATTAAAAGTAACCCATAATTCACTTCTTGGGATAATCATATCCTGAATAAATGGAAGCTCATCTCTACCCTAACCTTTCATCCCATATCTCCGCCCATCCATAATGGCATTGATAGAAAAGATGTAAAATGGCACACTCTGGATATTGACTTTATAAAGATGATTTTTGATGGTGCCTCCTGTGGGAATCTAGAGGAGTCAGGTATTGGAATTTGCATTAGAAACCATGTGGGCGAGCTTAAAGATTTTTTGGCTTCTCTCATCCCTTCTAGCACAAATAATATGGTAGAGGCTCAAGCTCTGTTGGTTGGGTTATCAATTACAAAGAAAATGGGGATCAATAAAATTCATATAGAACAAGACTCATCTTTCATTATAAATGCTTGCATCTTGAGAAATTTGTTGAACTAGAAGATTGCATAATTGTTGAAACAAGCATGGAATTTGATAGATTCTTTCCAAGAGGTTGGTTTGTCACATACATATAGGGAAGGTAATCAGTTAGCATACCATCTAGCTAACTTGGGATGCAATAAGTAGTATATGAATTCATTGACTAACACTTACAATCTAGAGGACTTTCCCAGTTTGGGAAAGATTATGAATTTGGAAAAGAGCCAGTCTTAATTCTTTGAAACCATCATGCAACCACGGGCATTAAAGAGACTATATTTGGGATTTTTTGCCACCTCGACCAACCTAACTCACTTTAGGATCTAATTTTTAGTCATATTCTCTCATGTTTTTAGATGTTCACATGTTTCCCATAGCTCTATACATGTCAGCATGATGCTTCACATGATAAGTCGAGCCTGATCTCAGTACAAGATTCTACTCATTTCCAAATCATTCTTCGATGTGTGTATCTTGGGATGATGTAAGCCCAGGTTCTCTCACATGGAAAAGGTACTTCTCAAAGTACAATGCATATCATGAGAAGATGTGTCGCTCAAGTGATGTGGCTTATCTCTACTAAAAATTCATTTCAAGACACATTGCCAGCTCTCCGGTGGTACCGAATAATAATTACCTTCCACTTTCAGTATTTAGTTTGGATAGCAGTGATCCTTGTTCTTTCAAAGAAATCTATTTTTTCTTTGGTTGGGTTGTATTTTCTCTTAGTTTCCTCTGAGGCTTCAAACATGGAGTATACACCATGGAATTTCAGAGTCTCCCTGAGCCTACCCCCCTGGGAGCATCTATTAGAAGACCACATTGTAGACATCCAACTTGGCCAAGCCTTCAAAATTGTTGGTTTGCACTACAAGAGAAGTATTAAGAGAGTTTTAGGTGATGAAATTTTGTATCCCAAGGAAAAAGGCTTATTTTTCCTTCTCAATTGGTCTCGATTTTCCTCTCCAATTATCTGGACCTCATTCAAATAGAAAATATATTGGAGATCATCATTAACAAAACAATAGCAGATGAGTTATGAGTGGGTATGAATTTGTTGGAAATTATCTATAAGTATGATTTATGGAATAGGTAGGCTCTAGTTGGGTGTCTCTTCCCTCGACATCTTCTCCAAGATAGTGAGGAGCATCAAAAGATCTCTCAGCCAACAATGTATTCATTCATTCCATCGGGCCTCTAAAAGTGTGGGTAGAGTTTCAAGGGAAGACCAAAGAAGTAAATTTTTCTCCAAGGTGCATGCACTGTTATCCATTCTGGGTCATGACCATGGCTCTCATATTTCATCTTCAAAACCCAGCCCCTAGAATGTGGGCAAATCTTTGTTCCTGTCATGGGCTAATTCATCCTCTTCTCCACTCCATCAGGTATCTCGAGAAGAATTTGTCTTGTCAAAGTTGAGCTTTATGGCCAGCATTACCATATCCTTTACCGAACTCTCCATCTTAAGTGATGCCACACCATTTCCAGAGGATCCAATGGTGGAGGAACTTTGCAGTTGCTCCAAAAAATTTCACTCGTGGGTTTTGTTCTTGAGTTCATAGATTTTGTCAATCTTCAAGCGGTTTTGGTTTTGTTTGATCTCATTACTAAAGTATCAATTTTTTTTGTATTTTGGTCTCAGTTAGCTTATTCAATATGTATCTAAATCAAAGACTCATAACTTTTTCTCTCTAGTCTCAAGTAGACTAATTGATCTATATACACATGTAATACAACCTCATATTGATATAAGTCTTGGGTTGTTAGTTTTGTAGGTTTTTCCTCATTCTGTCTCTTGGGGATCAATTTTTTATAGATGTTTCTTGGGTTCTATTTTGTATCCTTCTATTTGTAATTGGCAAGGATTGGAGGTTTTCTTCACTGGTTCTTTCCTCTAGGAGTCTTTGAACCAGGTATTATTAATATATATTATTAGTGGCTTGCCAATTTTGCCCAAAAAAACAAAAAAAAATATTTATTCATTTATACACATATCATAACAATAAGTTAGTATTACTAGAATTTATCCTAAGACACTAATTACAACTCATCTTATAGTTCATATATTACAATATTACATGTAAATAATCTTAATACTCTATCTCAACAAGTATTATCGAGATAAAAATTTTATTTTGATTCATACAATAGAACAAATGTAGTAATACAGCTTACATTTCCATCTAAATCCTATCTATAATTACTCTGATTTAATAATAACACTACCAATGATAAAGAAAATTTAAGCCTGACAATGGTTATAAGTTTCTTCTAAATTATCACGACTACCTCAAGGGAACAATCTTATTGATATAACCTAAATCCTAATAAGAAGAAATAAATGTCAATTGATATAACACAATAGAAAATCAAAATCGTAATTCTAAAGGTATAATATAACATAATGTAATTTATTTAATAATGACTTCTAAATAAATTTATCGATATTATTAATAAGTTACTTTGCTAGCTATTGGTAAACAGATTTGTCCTTCAAGAATAAATGTAAATAATGACTCAAAATGCCCAAATAGAAGAACAACTTCCACCAACAGTTGGAGAAGTTATCATTGAGTTGATAACTTTCCTCTAAATTGATAGGTACAACTCCCTCTTAACATATATGCGATGAATAAAAATAATGATATGCTTTTCACCAGAAAGCAATAAAGGTGCTAACATCTACCCATAGCCATGCAAATAGATGCAAAAAGATTGAAAGTTATAAAAGAGTGAATGCTAGAAAATGATACACAACCCATTCACTCACATTCACAAATGATAAATAAAGAGAGGAAGATTACAAATTCTTCTCAATAGATGGCTCAATCTAAAATCACAATTTCAAAATCAAACACATGCACAGCTGATATGGTAAAAATGATGTTGAAAGTTAACCATAATGAGACATAGCTCAATATAATCTTTAAGACAACAATGATAAATTCATAGATTTAAAATTGTTTCCTTGTTCTTCCACTATCAAAATTTTGAGCTCATAGACTCAAATTTATATACATTTATGTTGCATTGAAAAGAAAACATATGCTCTTCCTACAACAATTAAAAGAAAGAGCCTCCCCCTCTCCTGTAGCTCCCAAACTTCTGGAAAAGAAAAAAAAAGAACCCCCACTTATGCCCACTCTTTTACAATATATAGTATCTTCAAGTTTCTATTCGGTTATTGTAACTGATTCTTGAATGATCCTTGATTGCCAACATTAGACTTTTAAATCCTTTTATTTGTTGGTCCCTTTCAGGGGTCTTTATAAAAAAAATTTAAAACAATATCCTAATAAATTATTAAGATTATTAATAAACCAAGACTCATATTTTATATTTAAAGATGCACACATGGGCTCTTGAACAGGGGGCACTTGTTGGTGATGTAGTGTTGTCATTACTTTGTGACTATTATTGGTAGATTGACAGTGTCTCAAACAGTCACTTCTATCTCCCAAACCAAGCAACATTTCAAAGATTTCTCTGGTGAGGATCTAGAGAATTAGTTTTGCAACAACATATCCAAAAATGAGCCAGATCCAACAATGGAGTTGGGAGTTATGCCCCCCGCAATATGATTGATTTTTTTTGCTTCCTGCAAATTCGTGGTTGCAAAATCTTCATCAAATTTTCTTCTGCAAAGTTACAATGGTTTCCAATATGATTTGATGTCCCTAAAATAAAGATCCAGAAGATAATTATGATCTCTATGTTGATACCAATGTTTCCCTCAAGCTGTAGATGATATAAGTTTCCATCATGTGCATCACATATCTCTATTTTAACTTCTCTAATCTGCACCTTGAAGACTTCACTAAAGTGAATGTAGGCATGCATTTTACAAACAATAGTGGAAACCTCTACATCAATTTATACTAACATAAGGTTGCTTCCCTTCCTTTTTACATTTCTTAAAATTAGGCATGTCAATGGCTCATCATTTTAACAATTCCCCTGTGCTGAAATGCTTTAATTCTGTAACCAATACTCTAGCATTTTCTATGACTCAGCGGCAGATAAATCTCTTTCATTTTTTTTCCAAACTATCATGTTTCCACAAGAGTAATGAAATTGATATGAACTACCTTGAATGGACTTGAACACTGTTCAAGCATGTTCAAGGGTTCAAAGGTGTTCAATAAAAACAAAGTTTATCTAACTTCAAGAAGTTCATAATCAAATCATGACCAAAGGACTAATAGTTTTTATGACTGAACTTAGGACATGGAGAACAAAGGAATATTGATAAAAAAGAGGAAGATTCATCTGACTCAAGACCTAAACAAAGAAAAGAGGGACAAGTACCAAACTGGGACTAACACTAGCTTAAATCTAACCAAAGCTAATATTAATTAAACTAAAAACCACTAAATAATAACTTATGATAACTACTCAATTCTATAACTAATAAATATCTAAGCCTCATCTTAAAATATGATTCCTAACTTAATAGATGTACAAACAAAAAGTTAAGATGATATATTTGATGTTACCAAAAATGAAAACTAAAACTTTATTTTGTCTAATCCAAACTAGGCTAATTTTGATATGAATAGAATCTTCCTTTCTCAAAAGAACTTCAAATCTAATTTGTCTTCCATTACTAGTGGAATATATTCCATTATTCTAAATCTACTAGAATTCAAAATTCAAGAAAGGATTTACAAAAGTAGAGATTATTTTAACCAAAGGAAATGATTTATATGAAAAGTTACATAAGTTAAGATTTAGCATGTTTTAAATTAATTAAAATGAAAAACCTATAGTCTTATATATTAAGAAGTTTGCATTCACTAGTCTTATATGTCTGTCTGCATATACAAGACAATCTACCTTTGTTCAATATGATGAACTAAAACTGATTGAATACCTGAATGACTTGAAGATTAGTGATTAGAGATCACCGAGTACTGAAATGATATGTAAGATAATTAAATCAGTCATTATGTTGTCATTGATGTCAACTAGTTTTGACAGTACTTATCATGATAGTTGCAAATATCTAAACATCTGTAAAGAGGAGAAAAGATGAAGAACTAAGATATCTACATAGAGGAAGATGGATATGATAGATGAGGATAAGGAATACTCTTGGTAACTTATTGATGAGTCTATGACTTCATATTGTTGACTTGATTATGTTACATTAATTTGTTATGAAGTTGGAAGAAAAACTTAACAAAGTAGTGTGGTCGATAAATGAAGCACTTCAGTATACACCGAGCCAGTGCAGTGTATACCAAGTGACAGTATTAATCAAGCTTGTGTTCACCAACGCATTTCTTCGTTAACCGAGTATGGATGAAAGAACTAAATGTTTAGTTTAGCCGACAAAAATTGATGAGCTGGAATGTGTATGATTTCGAGGTCTAAGATAAAGTTTGTTATGAGATCAACAACTAACAAAATTTGAAGAAGATCTAAAGGATGGAATTGAAATGATTTATTGACACAGCTATCAAGGAAGGTTTAAGTGGCAAAATCAATGAAGGAGATTAAGCGGCAAAATTTGATGGATGAAAAGAAAATGATTTACTTGTCTATATAAGAGATATTGGTTTCATTATTGAAACTATGCTAGAAGAAGGAGACTACAGAGATTTCATGTGAACACAGCTTCATGCATGCCTGATCAGATTGGTTGAAGAAGAACCGAACTATAGAATAGTATCGAGCATCAGAGAGTTTTTACCGAGGGACAATAAGTTATTGAATATTGATGAACTAAATTGAAATATTGATCAGAGGATTTTTATGGGCTTACAATAGATCTGAACATCTGCAAAATTAATTTGTATTGCAATCAAATCACCTACTATTTTAGTTTAACCATTATAACAGAAACATCTCTTAACTGAGTGGACTTAACCGTCTTATGATTTCCCTATGTCATTCATAGAATGTACATTGTTATCCTATCAACCTCATAGTGAATGCTAGTTGGATGATAGCTGTTAGTCTTAAATTCTCTAACAAGGTCACACCTTACAGTGTGTTTTGTAACCTTTAAAAGGGTTGGCTCTTCACCGAGCTCACTTCAGAAGAGTGAAAAATATTTTGGGTTACCGGTCCCAGGTGCTTTTTCCCTTTACAGGGTTTCCACGTTAAATCATTGTGTTATGTGTTTCTATGATGATTTCTTTGGTGTCATACTTTACATATTGCATATTTGATTTGGTCGGTAATCATAGTGAATAATTAACTGACAATTGGTAAAGGCACAGATAGTTTAGTATTTTATGTTACCGAGCTGCAGATATTTGCTAAATTTATTTTAAGTGATACATTTTGTAATTGGTACTATTGGATAATTGATCTAACTGATTCACCCCCTCCCCCTCTCAATGATTCTAACAAATGGTATAAGAGCATCTAGGTTGCTTGGAACAGAGTTTTAAGGACTTCAGCAGAAAGATCACAAAATGTATAAGAGGGAGGTGCCAAAGTTGAACAAGGACAACTTTACAATATGGAAAAGCTGAATGAGACTTCATATATCTGGAATTGGGAATTCTTCCCTCACCCTATTGGATAATGGCTACTTAGCACCACCTACAGGACCTTTGACTCTTGATCAATTGAGAGATAGACATGAGCATAATATTACTATGATGGAGATTGTTGCTGCTCTATCAGCTGTTGAATTTGAAGATGTCAAGGATTACCTTACCTCAAAGAAAATGTGGCACAAATTTTCTCAAGTCTATGGTGGTGATGTTAATGTCAAGAGAGCCTGAGTTGAAAGCCTAAGAGGCAAGTTTGACGATATGAAAATAAAAGATGTTCAATATTGTCAGTGTTGTCATGCTGCTTAGCAAAATTGACAACATGTTATCAATTTCAAAATCCAACAGCGTATTGATTCAAAATTAGTTTGGGTTAGTTACAAAGGTGTTAAAAGTTGGTCTAAGGCCTATAAGGTTGAAATCTCCTATAAACATGGGGTTGTTGAAATTAATTTTGAATAAAAGTGAAAAATTGCTTCCTAAACAATACACAAATTTTTCCTCTTTCAGAGATTTTAATAACTAAATATGAATTGGGATGTGCTTGAAACCAATTTACAATGATAGATAATGTCATGCCTGACCCTATTTCATTATGTTCCTAGTAGTAGTACTTTTGGATGTTGTTTCTATTTTAAGTTAGGTTTGGGGAACTTAAACTTTGTGGATAGTTGATTTACTCTGTTAGTTAGTATGTTTAGTTGGATTCTGTTCTGATTATTTTAAATACTATACGTGTGTGGGTGTCAGTTGTTTGTCATAAGGATCTAATTAAATAATTTGATTACATTGTTGACTCATTATGAGTGTTTGGTTTCTTAGATTATAATGGTTTTCTGTTGTACCATTGTGATTACAAAGTAATGCTGTTATAAGTATTATTTGTAGAAATTATGTTAATGTTTAATGTTGTTAGGAAATGAGCATTCGTTTTGAGTGTTTGGTTAGTAGTGGATTCATTCATTATTTTACTTGATCTTCTGACACTTATTCGGTTATAAGTTATAGTGATCTTGAGTTATGGAGATGTGGATAAGTTCTTCGAGTATGTTGGTATTATATGGGACTCTGTATTCAGAATTTCTTCTTTTTATAATATGTTAATGTTTCTGTTGGTAATATGTTAGTGTTCAGTTAGTATTAATTCTTGTTTTATGTTTTTGAGTAAATATATATATATAAATACATATATATATAATATATATATATTTATATATATACCGTGTTAAAGATAGGCTATATGGGTTGCTTGGACATCTTCTTATATGAACAAGGGGTGGTCATGTTTTATTTATATATAACTATATGCACCTAAGTGTGAATGATAATTCGCACTTAGGTACATATAAATTTAAATAAGGAATTTGTTTAGGTGCGATCTCACCTTGTTCATAAAGGAAGATGCACGAGAATGGTGGTGAAGGTTTTATGAGTCAGCAATATCGGCAGTGGTTTGTTGGGGATTGCCAAGCTTTGGGTTTAGTGAGGTTTTAGGCGGCTATTATATTGGACACTTGTTGAATGGTATTAATTTCGCATGTGACAGTCTTGCAAGTTGGTTAGTGTAGAGTTCGAATCTGGTACTTCACTTGGGCTTACATCTGGCCAAGTGTGGGAGATTATTCTTGTCTGGCAAGGAGTAATTATTGTAGCTTGTCTCTGGTTTGAGTGTTTATCGCCATTGATGCTGTGGTATCGGAGGAAGTTGCATGAGTAGGGTTTCTTATTTTCTGTTATGAGCAATGGCTATTTTGGTGGCTTCCAGTTCGGCCAGCACGAGGGAGTTTAGGGTCGTGGTCTATTGTGGGTTGCACATATCATTCCCTTTCCACTGCGACAGCATTGCTTCATTGTGTTGTATGTTCGTGCTTTCAATCTTCTGCTGGTTTGGGGGTTTCGGTGAAGGACAGAGGTTAGATTCTTGTTTCAGAGCTCAATTGTTCAGGTCAGGGCCAGCAATCTTACCCTCTTATTTACTTTATGCACTTTCTTTATGGTTGAATCGACTGAAAATGTGTTTAAAAGGATTACGGGTTTTGGTGTATCATAATGGTTCTGTTGAAATGTAGTTTATGTTTCATGAATTCATGATTTTAAACTTAAGATGCTGTAGTTTAGTTAACTAAGAACTTGTTGTGGAAACAAACATTTCTTTTGGGTTAGAATCCTCTGTTTTGCAGTTTCCTTACTTAAACTAGTTAGTATTAGCTGATCGTGAAAATATATGACTGTATTTTATTATGGGTTTACTTGGTTTAGATGTGAATCAGATGTTGGTAAAGCAGAATACAGATGCATTAAGGTTGTTTGATTAGTGATCAAGTTCGGCCGAGTTATAGTTGATAAAATGGTTTATCGGGTAGCCGATATGTTTGTTTTGGGGTTTGCTTTGTTATTTTCTTTATGGGAACATTTTCATTGGGACTTTGATCAGTGATTTGATGGAATGATCTGTTCGAGTGTGGATGCATATTATACTTTTCATTGGCAGCTTCCGGTGTTATCATTGTTCGATATCATGTCATATTGTTGTTGTCGTTTGTTTGAATTTAGTGTTGGGCAATGTAGTCAGTTTTAGGAGTAATATGGTTGTTGAACCTAAGCATACATGTTAATATAATAGTGATGTAAGCTATTGAAAACTGGGAACAAGGTTTTTTTGGTCACTGTACTTAACCTGAGTTATATGGTGTTAGTAAACCAATCATGGTATGCTGTTGTTCTATGTATGGGGGAAATGCAGGGTTGTTATGTTTGATATTTTGGGTATTCTTCGGTTGAAATGTATAGTTGTCAAGATGTTTGGGGATTACATTTTAATCTAGTTTAAGTTTGTGACTTTGTTGTTGCAATGTCATTCGTGAAATTCTACATTTGGTTTAAAAGGCAGGGCAGTCGATCATATGTTATTGTCAACTTTTCAATGTGACCGGTGAATACTATGTACCGAATTGTTTGGTTAAAGTATTTCATTTCTTTATGGGATTGCAGTGTTTATTTTTATCACTGTTGTGACATGATGAGGCTCGGTCTTAGTTAAAAGTAAACATTTGAACTTTATTCTTCTTAAAACAGCAAGGAAAAGTCTTCATTTGTAAGTAACATAGTTAGTTTATTATTATTTAAGAATGTTATCATTAAACTGAAGCATGTCTTCGTATTCAGACAGTATGTGAATAGAAATCTCTGTTAGATACAAAGAGTTATTTGGATTTAAGTGGATTTCATTATTTGATTATGTAGTGGACATTATTGTTTAAGCAATTTTGTGTTATGATAACATTTTGCAATGAAATATATAGTTGTGATGTGGTATAACGTATTTGGTTATGGTACCAGCCTAACAATAATAGTTTGTAGCCTATTAGTGCTGTGAGCATGGGGTGATAGTTTACAACCTATTAGTGTTAGACTCGTAGATAACTTAAATATACATATTTGCATTAATTAGTTTTGTGCTGAAAGTTATGGTACAATGCTGATACTATCAAATGAGATTTTCATTATACACTGCTTTATGACAGTAGGATGAATAAAAGTTATGAAATGGAATTACGTTGGTGATTTGATTCATACTAGAAGTGGAATCATGTGGATAAATGTAATGATTCTGTTTGCATGAAAGGTTTCTGGTTTTTCTATTTAAACATGTGTTTGTGAAGAATTCAGAAGATGAACGCATATGGAGATGGCTGAATTTGGATGAACCAATTCAGTGTACAAGAGATAACCTTAAAATTAATGGGGAATGGGTATAATACTTAACAAGATAATTGGCCTTTCGTCTACGATTTGCGTGATCTAGAATGGAGTATGGGGCATAAGGTACTGTTACATTACTAAACGGATTAACAGTAGCTGTGAGCACTGTTATGTTTACTAACGGGATAACAGATTACCTTGCACTGTAAGATACGTCATGGGCACAGCCATGGGTGCAGAATCATGACCCTTCAGTGTTAAATCATCTCAGTATATATGTGCATCATCTTTCTGGAATTCTAACTGTGAGTTGTATCTTTTTATTTTGCTTCATGTCTACTTTATCATGTGACTGTTGTGATGAGATAATGATGTTTTGGTACAAATGAATTTATGGTTTATGGTATATGATCATGATGGTACTGATGTATGGCAGGTGTTTCATGGAGGTTTTATGTATTATGCAATTATGCTGAGCCCTATTGTCTGTTTCTTTTGCATGTGTTAATGTCTTGCATATTCTAGATTTGAAGAGTCATTCTAATGTGGGCAGGTAGCATGGAATGATTTATAGATTGTTTTACATATGTAAATTGAAATACACTGTAATTGTAATGATCAACCTTTGTGTTGAATTTATGTATTCATGATACTGGATGAAGTGTTACATATGTATTTATTTGTAAAAAAATTTCCTTATGAGATATGTTGATGTAACTTGAATTGGAATTTAATATAAAAAAAAATTTGTTGTGGTTTATTTCAGTTCCTTATTTGTGTGTGCACTATGGTTTTTTTTTTCTATGGTGTTACAGATAACTAAATTAACTCTCTTTTGGTCCTAGTATTTTTTTATTTGGTGTAATAAGGACTGAGATCCAAGCAAATTTCTGTTGACAGGTTTGAACCTTGTGCAACTAGGGTTTTGAGATAAAATGTGTAATAACTCCTCAATTCAATGTTAGAAAATTATCATTCTCTATAAAATGAAGGAACCAAAATCCCTTGGCCATTGTGTGAAATGAGATGAACTAAGCTAGGCATCCCTTATGTGACTAGTCCTGGTGATTGCAAATAGAAGCATGGTGAAGGCCTCTAAGGCGTAGTGACCAAATTAGTGGTGGGTCTTGTGTTCTTATATGTGTCTAGAACCTTATGTAACTGTTGATGGTCAAGAGTACTTGAAATTCTTGGACTTACTTTGTAAATGTAACAAATTAGTCCTATTGGGCTTAAAAGGAGGGTTTTGGGGTTCGGTGGTCAGAAGGAGAGACATAGACCCATTAATTTGTAATCTTGTAGTACTCTGAAAAGGGTATTGTGAAATGCCTTTTTTGTACGGCATGTGTAGAGAAATTTTGAGATAAATGCAAAATACCTGATTAGAAGACCTAATTGCTAGTAGGTCTTTCACTAGGCCTAATTGAACAAGTCATATGTTGGGCTACCGATAGTGAATCCAAGGCATCTAGTTGATGAAGTTTGGTTGTGATAGAAGTGTGCAACATGTCTACCAGCCTTGACGTTAGTGTGATGATCACATGCTGATATGCAAGGGTGGAACACCTGTGTGAACCTAGGATTGTGAAGGTGGTTTGGTGGTGAGTAGAGAGACTCACTTGTAGAAGTGAACTGTCCATGTTAAGAGTCACAAGGAGGTTGACCAAGGAAAGTTCATTCTAATTGGAATCCATTTGAGTAGGCTTGGGGATAAGCTGTAAAAGAGAGTCATTTAGAAAGTGTCCAGTCATTGAGAGTATTATGTCATATTGGGGAGAAAAGCAAACCTGTCGTTCACTCATATTGGGGATGAGTGCAGATCCGATTTAAAACCCCTTAGTGCGTCCTGCCTCAACTGCTCACAACTTTGCTCTCATTGCGAATGCTCCTCGCACGCCATCGTATATAATATTAAAAAAAATTAGGTGTAAACTTATTGAATTGTTGACATGGTAGAAAGTAGTCTCACAAGGTTTGACCTTGGTAGAATCCCCACAATTTGAATTTTTTATAATTAGATTGTAAATTTTTTATTTTTCTTACAAATTATCTAATAAATTTATCTATTAAATAGATCGCTATTATTAAATGTATTTATTAGTAGGCTAAGTACTATTGCATCATTTTATAGATTGTTGGTCTTAACTAACTACTAAATAAAAAAATTTCAGCCAATCTCTACCAATTTAAATTGAGTATATTTATTGATGTGTGCAAAAATTCACATTTTCTAGAGTGTACATGCATATTTTATAAATTAATAAATTAGTAAAATTATTTATTGCTTATATGATTGGTTAATAAAAATTGAGTCTTATCCACGTAATTTTTAGAATATAAAAGAGCAACAATTTTAACACCACTTTTTTTAGCTATATTGCACAAATTTAGCCATAAATTTTGGTTGAATGATGATTAAATAATGGTTGTCCCACTCAACTCACATTTGGATCCTACTTAGGATTGTATATCACTATTTATTTTAAATTAAATTTTTGTATTCATTTGTACTTTTAGATTTAAAGAATGCTATATTTATAATTATCATATATTTACAAATGTTTTTTATGTTTGTTCATACTATATAATTTTATTTGTATCTTTGTCTTCGAAGAGTTGTTAATTTTCAATTCAAGTGAATTATTTAAATGTTATTTACATCTTTTTCTTGCAAGGATTGTTTATTTTTATTTCTGAAATTTTTAGCCAATATGTGTTAACTATTTGCTAATCTTTGTGATTTTTTAAAGATTTTTCTTTTTCTTTTTAACCTATTTTATTTTACTATTATTCTAAACTTATTATTTTTAATTATATTTTTCAACATTATTAGTTATTTCTTATTTCATTTCAATTGTACATTTTTTTAATTTGTTTGCTTATTTCTTATAATGATTGATATTATATATAATTTTAATTAGGTTAGATTTATGGTCATACAATTTAATAATATATAATTTTGATAATAAAATAATAGAAACAAGTGCCACGTAGTGGGTAGTACTTGCCTTTTAGTATTTTAGTAAAAATATAATACATTTTTAGAAGCATAGTGATACTTGATTTAATTAGTGGAATTTAAGTTTGAGAGAGTATGATAGATCATGATAAATTTTATGTATGTGGAAGCTAAATACGTTATAACATTATGTAATATAATTTAATGTAGTAATTAAATTATACGTATACTAATTATAATAAAATATAAACATAATAATAATAAATAATAAATCAACAAAATCAAATTTACATATTAAATTTTTTCATTATATAGATATTATTAAAGAAATAATTATTTTATTTTATTTTAAAATTATTTAAAAATAACTTTACTATATTTTAGTTGAATATTTATCATTAATTAATTATAAAGAATGTTAAATTTTAAGTTAAATTAATTGATTGATTTAAATTAAATTATAATAATATTAATATAAATATAAATAATTTAAAATTAGTCACATTAAGTTAAATCTAAATCGTTCTATTTTATGTATTTCTTATTAAAAAATATAATAATATATATTATTGATAAATTATTTAAATATAATATAATTATATATACAATATTATTTCTATAATTATAAAATAATATTAACATTATTTATTTATATTATTGATAAATTATTTAAATATAATATAAAAAGTTCCAAGTAAGGCTTCAATCATATTAGCCAATCACATTATAAAAAAAATAATTTTTATGAATTATAAATTTAAAAAAAGTGCAGTTATATAATAGAGAACATCAAATTTATAATGAAATATAAAAAATAATAGATTTTCATTGGTAGAAATGGAATTTTTTAATCACTAGTTAAGAGAGGAAATGAAAAAAATGATGGAATAGTAGTTGTGCTTAGCCTATGGGCAAGTACTAATAAGAAGTAGAATATTTTGAAAAATAATATTTTAGATAATATTACAATACATCTTATTATTTCTATTTGTAAATAAATTATATAACTTCAAACTTATGAATTTAAAACAATAGAATTCTATAAACAAAGTCTTGGTTATTTAAAGTAATTTCTTCCAAGGAATATGGACATCACAACATAAAAGAGATAAGTTTGTTCTTTCTTTTAACAAAATTAGTATATTTTAGTGTACATGCATTTTATTAGATCCGTCTAAACTAATATTAAGTATTATTTATTTCTCTTAAACTCTACAATATATTTTTAATATAAGTATTGTAATAATTTGACTAATAGTTTCAAATTTAGAAACTTATTAATTATTTAAAATTTAAATTGTAACAATATTTTTAAAATTTTATTTATTTCAGTAAATTTATTAATTTTTATTATAAATAATTCAATCTTATCATTTATTATTTATTTTACCTATTCTATCACTATAATTTTTAGTAAAAATAAATAATATTTGAAATTGAATCAAACAATTATATGGATTCAAAACAAATTACTCACATCACCATAGAGTTGAGTGTCCACATCTAGATCCAATGAGTACTAAGTGGTATGGATTAGTGTGAACCACTACTCATAAAATATGGGTTAATAAGTGATTCAAAAAACTACACAATAGAATCTTGATGCCAATATCACAATTTAACTTGCTTTCAAAAATATCTCCTACTTATTTTTTCTCTGTCAAACTAACTATCATATTCAACTTTCCTCCCATTTTCTTCAGAGCACAACACCCACTCTTGCCCGCGGTAGAATTTGTGACGCAAGTGGCTGGCAAAAACAAGAGACTCTTGACCAAGTTTGACCTTAGTAGAATCCCCGTAAAATTTTTATTCTCCTTACAAATTATCTAATAAATTTATCTATTAAATAGGTCACTATTATTAAATGTATTTATTAGTAGGCTAAGTACTATTGCATCATTTTATGGATTGTTGGTCTTAACTAGCTAGTAAATAAAAAAATTTCAACTAATCTCTACCAGTTTAAATTGAGTATATTTATTGATGTGTGCAAAAATTCATATTTTCTATAGTGTACATGCATATTTTTTAAGTTAATAAATTAGTAAAATTATTTATTGCTTATATGATTGGTTAATAAAAATTGAATCTTATACACGAAATTTTTAGAATATAAAAGAACAACAATTTTAACACCACTTTTTTTGCTATATTGCACAAATTTAGCCATAAAGTGGACTTTTCACCATTCTATGCGCGAAAGTGATAAGTAGACTGATACTTATTTTCATCTTAAATGCTACCACTCAAAAAATGTTTTACACGGCACTTGATATTTTAATATTTGTCGTTTCTTTTGTATCCTTTTTAGTATTAAACTGCCGAGACACTTCGCTGCGTAGATTTTCCACTAAATTCATTACAGATGGCTATTTAATAACATTTGGGAGAGCTTGCAGACAGCGCAGAGGCCTGGAAAGATTTATATTTCTCATTTTCAATACACATGAAAATGAAGATGATTTTAGTTTGTCCCCTTCTACTCTTGTTTCTCTCTTCACTGCCGTCTTTTGTTTCTTTGCATTCTTATTATTCTGATCAACAAGCTCTTCTGTCTTTTAAGCATTCACTTTCTCCCCACTCCAACAATGCTTTGTCCGATTGGTCTCCTCATCATTCCCTCTGCAACTGGACTGCTGTTCTCTGCTCTTCTCGTCATCAGCGTGTGGCTTCCTTGAATCTCACAGGTATGTCTTTAGCGGGCCCCATCTCTCCTTTCCTCGGCAATCTCTCTTTTCTCAGAGTACTTGCTCTCAAGAATAACAGCTTTTACGGCCAAATTCCTCCTCAGTTGGGAAGGCTTTTTCGCCTTAGAGTACTTAGATTGTCTCAGAATAAATTGCAAGGCTCCATTCCCTCTACTCTGGCTGACTGCCATTCTTCGCAACGTCTCATACTATCATATAACCTTTTGAGTGGAAGTATACCTTCCCAGCTTGGCCTTCTTTCACATTTAGAGGTGCTTTATTTTGGAACAAACCAACTAACAGGCACAATCCCGCCTTCTCTAGGAAACCTGACAGCACTAGTTGACTTGCAGTTGGGGGAAACTGAGCTGCATGGTGATATTCCTGTTGAACTTGGTATGCTTACTCAACTCAGTGTGCTTTATCTTAACGCCAACAACTTGACAGGAGTGATTCCCATTGCCCTTTCCAACTGCACTCTTCTCCAAGAGTTACAATTAGATCATAACAAATTAACCGGCCACATTCCCATTGCCCTTTCCAACTGTACTCTTCTCCAACATCTCTATTTATCTCATAACCAATTAACCGGCCACATTCCCATTGCCCTTTCTAACTGTACTCTTCTCCAAAAACTCTCATTATCTGATAACCAATTAACTGGACATATTCCCAATGAACTAGGCATGCTTAAGCAACTGAGATGGCTTCTTCTTGACAGCAACAACTTGACAGGAGTGATTCCTAATGCCATTTCCAATTGCAGCTATCTCCAAGCTTTGCAATTATCTGAGAACCAATTGATCGGCCACATTCCCGCAGAGTTAGGCAAATTGCTCCAACTTGAATACCTGTTTTTATGGGACAATTACCTTGTGAGTGGAACTGGTGGCTTGTCTTTTCTAACAGCCTTATCTAATTGTTCCTTGTTAAAATATCTAGACTTGACTCAGAATTATCTTACTGGCACTTTGCCCTCTTCTATTAGCCATTTATCAAGCCGCCTGTTCGCTTGGACATTAGACTCTAATAAAATTGAGGGAAACATACCAAGTGGCATTGCAAACCTCACAAACTTGGTAGTATTAGATTTATCTAATAATCGTTTTAATGGTTCCATTCCATCATCACTCAGTCACCTTCCAAATCTTCAAAAGTTGTTTTTGGATAAAAATAATTTAGATGGAAGAATTCCAGAGAGTTTTGGTCATGCAAAACAACTTGGGCTATTGTCATTGAGTGAGAACATGATTTCAGGCCAAATTCCAGAAAGTCTTGGTGATCTTCCGCAGCTGAGATGCCTTGTTCTTCATCACAATAAATTATCTGGGAATCTCCCTGCAAGTCTAGGGAGATGTATCACTTTGGAATTGGTGGACTTGGCACATAATAGACTAGAGGGAAATATACCTCTTGAATGGTCAAGTTTTACAAATCTCCAATTTTATTTCAATATTTCCAGCAATTTTTTACCAGGCTCTATTTCAGTAATGAGTAAAATGGTAATGGTCCAAAGTATAGATGTGTCTCTCAACAACTTTTCGGGAAAAATTCCAGCTGCCCTATCAAGTTGCACAAACTTGCAGTATTTGAATCTTTCATGGAATTCATTTGATAGCCTAATACCAACATCACTCACAAGTCTAAAAAATCTAGAGGCTATTGATCTCTCAAGCAACAATTTATCAGGTGCAATCCCCGTAGATTTCTAGGAAATGAAGACGCTTCCACATATCAATCTTTCTTCGAACAACTTGACAGGGGAAGTTCCAAAGAGAGGAGTTTTTGTAAGAATTGATCAATCAGCAGTTTCTGGAAATGTTGGCCTCTGTGGTAGTTGGATTGACTTACAACCATGCTTTGATTCCAAACACAAACAGTTCTTGGCCTCTAAAAAGGTGATAATACGTGTTTCTATTGGCATAACAATCTTCATCTTGTCTTGTGTATTGTTTCTAATATTTTATAGGAGGCATACAAATCAAAATATTCCAAACCTCAACATTGGGCCTGAAAGGATTTCATATGAAGAACTTGCAGTTGCAACTAGTGGGTTTAGCCAAACCAATCTAGTAGGAGTTGGTAGCTTCGGATCTGTCTATAGAGGAATTCTCAATGATGGTACAAATATTGCTATTAAAGTTCTTGATTTACAAGATGAAAATGCTCTACAAAGTTTTGAAAGGGAATGTAATGTGCTAAAAAGAGCTAGACATCGCAACGTGACCAAAATCATTTCGTCTTGTTCTAACCTTGATTTTAAAGCTTTGATTCTTCCATTCATGTCAAAAGGAAGTTTATAGAGATGGTTATATCCCGAGGAAGGAGATGAATGCAAGTTAAATTTGGGTGACCGGTTAAAAATAGCAAAGGAGATAGCATAAGGAATGGAATATCTACATCATCATTGCTTTGTACAAGTCATTCATTGTGACGTAAAACCTAGTAATGTGTTATTAGAGAATGACATGACTCCACATGTAGCAGACTTTGGCATAACAAAACTCTTATTTGAGAATTCAAGAAATTCATTGACTTCTACAAATGCACTAAAGGGATCTATTGGCTACTTTGCACCAGGTATAAAATTTTATATTTTTTAAATATTGATTCTCTTTAAATATTTTTAATTTTATATTACTGTTTCATATGTATTGAGAATCAAAGTTAATAATATTATATTTCAGAGTATGGAGTCAGCGGAAAGATTTCAACAAAAGGAGATGTATACAGTTATGGAATTTTACTTTTAGAATTATTGACAAGGAGGAGACCAACAGATGCCATGTTTGTAGAAGGTATCAATCTACCAAAATGGGCAAGTAAGGATTTTCCTGAAAAAAGCAATGAAGTGGTGGACAACCAACTACTCAAAGATGTTAATGAGTCAAATAAAGCAATGATATTAACATGTCTCACTCAATTTATGCAAGTAGGGTTGGTTTGCACAAGGGAGATGCCACGACAATGCCCAAGTATGATGGAGGTAGTTGGAAGACTAGAAAAAATAACAACTGCTTTTCTCGGTACTCCAAGAGATTTTCATTTGCCAATAAATATATCACCATTACTTGAGAGTACAAGTGCACCAAGAAATTGTAGTTCAAAGAACCCTGAAAATTGGTCTACATCTACATCTACATCTACATCTTAGTTCTTCACTCAACCTAATACAAAGTGTTAAGTATTCCTACTTTATTTTGTATTATATTACTTTTAAAAAAAAAATTCCTGTAATTTACTATATTCTTCATTTTACTTACTAGTTGTTAGTGAAGATTTCAAAGATATTTTATGTCATTAATTACACAACTGGAAGTATTATGCAAATTACTTTCCTCTAATAATATAAAATTGTTGATTGTTGTATACACCTAAAAATGGCTTCATTAATTAATTAAATATTTATTATTTAATTACTATTGACTTGACAAATTAATTAAATATTTTATTATTTAATTAATAATTATTTCTTCTATTTATTAAGTAAATTATTCAATTTATTTAATAAATTCACTATAGTCTAATTCTATATCCTAAGTCTTCTAAATAGTCTATTAAAGTGATTTAATTAAATACACAATCACCTAAATATGACTAATTCCCTTAGTCCACTTCATCCACCTAGTCACCTAACACATCACCTTGGCTAAGATAAATAATTATTATTAATTATTTATTCATATTTATCCTCACCCACACATGTCCTATTCTTAAGGGCTATGTGGCCTCATAGGACTTGGTCTCATGACCACTTGTCCTCTCAACAACCAAGTCAAGAGACATTCCCTATTCCTAAGGGGTTTCTCAAGCCACCTCTAAGTATCAAGGGTGACTCATAGGACACTTGTGCAAAGAGTCCTCATGAGGAAAAGGTCTCTCCCTCTTTCTCTCTTTGGTCTTTGTGAGACACTTGACATGTGTCTTTCCCTTCCACCTTCTTCTCCTCTATGTCAATGTGAGAGGAACATCATCCCTATTCTTTCTCTCACATTCCAACTACATCCCCCTTTCTCTCAACTCCTTCAACCAAGTCAATTCTAGCCCTAGGATCTTCCACCTTTCATTCTCAACCGTACGATTCTACCACCTAGGCCTAGATCCTCCAAAACTCTATAAAAGGAGCCTCATTTTCCATTTGAAAGCTAATAGGTATTTTTGAGAACAAGCATTCAAGCATTCAAGCAACCAAGCATCCATATTATCATCCCATCATTTGCATTTCATCCACCATATGTGCATAATCAAGTTTTAGTTGTGCACTCATTTCATTCAATCTCCACCCTTTGGAATCATCTTGGGAAAGAGCTTCATTTGGAAATCTGAGAGCTCAACATCTTCAAGAAATCAAGGCTAAGAGGACAATGGAGACAAGCTGCATTTGTAAGTGAAGGTAAATTGTTAAATTTGGTTTCATTTGTTATTGCATTCTTCATTGTAGTTTGCTTATTAAATAGATTTATTAACCTTTTAATTAGTTAATTCATCATTTAGAATAGTATCCAACTAATTTGCACACATTTTTGGCACTAGAAGGAGGGCCTGAACTGGGCTTTTCACTTTCAATTTTTAGTTTTCCGTGTGCAGGTTTTTCTACAAGTTATTTCTGCGCATTCGTCCATGATTCCTACGCATCTGTTCATTTCAGCTGCGCATCCATTCTCTGGCATAAAATTTTCATCTATTTTCCTCTCTGTTATAATTGCTACGCATTTGTCCGCTGTTACTACGCATTTATCCATTTTCGCTGCGCATCCATAGTAACTGCACATACATTCCACCAGGCTGCACATTCATTAAACTGTTTCACGCATACATCATTCCTGCGCATACATCCATACTTACTACACATTTATATCACTGTTCTGTGCATTTATCAATTTCTGTAGAAAAATTCAATTTTCTATTAGATTTGTTTTTAACTAACATTTTGACAAGTGTCTGTTCATTCTAGTAGTATTTTTTAGGCTATTTTGCAGGACGTAAATTTTTGAAGACCCCATTGCTAAAAACATTTTTCTAACAATTTTATTTGCAGATTGCCAAGGGGTTTGCAAAATAGACTATAATCTCGTTTGGGCTTAAAATTTGACCTGTTTTTGCTTTGTGTGTTTTCCTTAGCCTAGATTCAAGTGTCTATTGTGTTTTGCTTAATAGCATATTTGTAATCCCAAAATTATAACAACGTATCCTCTCCCCTCGCCATTCGTGGACCTTGGGTGTAAAAGAAATTGTTATAATTTTTAGAGGGCAGTCTTTGGTGGGAAAAGAGGTACTCACCCCAAGGAACGACCCAACCGGTAATAGGCTAAAGCCAAGCCCTTCCAAACCGGTATATAAAAAATGCTAGTGTGATTAGTCTCACATTAGACAGGTGTGAATTCATTGTGGCAACCAAAATCTCCTCCAGTACCCCAGTGGTGCATTAAAGTCCTACTTAGTAGAGGTGAAAGCCTTGCTTTGAAAAGATTGGGAGAGCCCCCTTAATTGGGAAAATGACTTGATCACAACCACCTGAACGGATGTCTTTATTAACAACTTTTGTTTAGTGGCCAAAAACCTTCTATCTATTGGCTCAAGGAGTCACCCAAGCTCGTGAAGACACCCCACATTACTCACGGTTCATAGTAGAGATAGCAATTCTTTGGGAAGTAATGACCCATTGAATTCAGAACTTGGTGTGCTTGAGAAGTGAGTGCACTATAAGGAGGAGCCCGTGCCTCCAAGTTCCTAGGCTGTCCGCTGTGGATTTGTGTGGCTGGATTTTATTATCCTAGTGGGGATTCAGCAGATATCGTCCTTGCCAACGTTAGGATTGTAAGCATGTTTGTGCATTCATACTAGATTAAATTAGATTAAAATCATCTTTGTCTTGCGTGTGTGTGTTTATGCATTTTTACTTTGCCAAAAACTAGAAAACATCAGAAAAACAAAAACAAAAAAAATTCCCCATCATCAAAACAGCAAAATCATCAAAAATTTGACAACCTGCGCATACATCCAAAATTGTTGCGCATACGATTTAGGTTACTGCTCATTTACATTTATCAGTGCACATCTGTCAAAATTTGCTACGCATTTGTTTCATTTTACTGCGCATATATCACACTGTCCTACACATTTGTTGCTGCGCATTTACAACAAAGAGCATTCCCACAGGCTTTTGAAATTTCAAAATCACTTTTTCAGATACCCATTTTCGTCCTTAGTAAGATTTTGAAAAAAATAGTTGAGTTACATAGACCTCTGATTTCTAATTTGACCACTTTCATCATTTTCCATCATCATTCTCTTTTCAAGAATCAACAAGTCACTTTCTTCCAATCTTAAGATTTTCAGTGTGGTGTTGAAGATTTACCTTATCTATCAGACTTTGATCTTGGTGAGCTTATCATATCAGGATATATCATCCTTAACCATCAAGCTTACTTAGATTATTGCTTCTTGACCCCAATTTTCAATACTTATCATATATTTTCTACCAATCATTCTCCATATCTTTTTATCAAGAATCTTTCTTTTCCGCAATCAATTTCATATGTTTTATGGTTCAAACTCGATCTCAAAAACTCAAACAACCTATTAGTCCAGAATCCCTAGACAAAATGGAAGGCAATAACAACAATGATGAGAATCCTTGGCCCAAACAGCCTCCTAAGAAAACTAATCCTCTCACATTTGATGACGAACCTACTGATGAGGAACTTAGGGATGCTGCACAAGATCCTAAATTTTTACAAGTCATGGAATGACTTTTAGGCTTGGATAAAGAGATGTATTTCCTCATGCTTGCTCAACAAGGAGCTAAGTTACCAAGTGATTTTGATGTTACCTATCTTAGAGAACCAGCTCATATGAAAAATCAAGATATCCTTAAAGGTTCTCAAGATCCTCATGGAGCAAAAGAAATCAATCAACAATCCAATGCTTCTCAAATCAATCAACAATCCAATGCTTCTCAAATCAATCAACAATCCAATGCGTCCCATAGTGATCAACAACAAAATGTTTTTCAAAATAATTAGCAATCCAATGATCCTCAACATACTCAACAGTATAATGTTTCCCAAAACCCGCAAGGAAACACATTATCTTTGGATCCCGTCCTACAACAAATCCAGATGCTTCAACAACAAATTCATGATATCCAAACTGGATCATCAACTAAGCAGTATTCTTTGGATGATATATGTCCTTATCCTTTTGATAGGAATTTAGCAATGATTCCATTCTCTCCTTATTTTGAGGTACCAAAATTTGGCAAATACAAAGGGAATTCGGATCCACAAGACCATATTTGTGAGTTTTGTGCTGCTTGTATTGAAATCGCTCACAATGACACTTATCTTATGCGACTATTTTTTTGAAGTTTAGGAGGACAAGCCATGGAATGGTTCTCCAAACTTCCCCCTGGCATTAAATCTTTCAATGAGCTTTTGGACAAATTCGTGACTCATTATTCATATAACATCAAACATGAAGTCACTATGCTTGATCTTTGCAATACATATCAAAAGAATGGAGAACCCTTCCTTACTTTTTTGCAAAGATGGCGTCAATTGTTTTCCAAATATCCATGAATGATTCCTGAACAAGAAAGAATGGATATTTTTGTGCATAACCTTACACCAGAAATGAGTTATAGGTTACAATTGCAATGTCCACCAAACTTCAATAAGCTCATAGAAAATGGTATCAAGATTGAGGAAGCCATGGTCCGAAAAGGTGAGATAAAACTTTATTCCAAAGACAATGCTGGATCCTCAAATTCAAATTCCAACACTTATAATTCCAATTCCAACAATGACAAATCGAAATATTGGAATAAAAACAAAAACATTGTCAATGACAGAATTTTTGATAATCATAATGTCCAACTGACAAAACCTCTCCTAAATCTCACAAGTACGACCAGCGCTACTCAAGCTATATACAACAATCAGTCAGCAAATCAAAATACCAATAAGGATTCATCTAAACTGAGATTTCCTTTTATCTCACCTCGAAGAAACTTTACTCCTTTAGGGGAATCTCTCAAATCAACATTACGGAAGTTAATCACCAAGAAACGCATCACGCTTCCTGAACCGAAAGACTATGAACCTAGAGTGAAGCCTTCTTGGTGGAATGGAAATGATTATTGTGAATTCCATAGAGGAAGAGGACATATAACCAATGAATGCCAACGGCTTAAAAATGTGATCCAAGACTTAATCGAAAGCGGTGAAATTAGTGTTGACCGACATGTCTCGAATGAATCACATACGGCCTTCAAAGATCCACTTCCTAAGCATGAAAAAGGAGGTTCTTCCAACAATAAGGGTGACAACCAAGCCAATTATAATAACACACCGTATAGATATGTTGGTAACATTTCTGACCGTCATCCTTCTGCATATTATGCCAATGTTATTACCATAAAGGGAAAATCAGAGAGTCAACCAATCCATGCTACTACTCGTTCTCAAGCCAAGGTTACTCTCCAAGGAGTCCAGTCTAAACCAAGCACTACTCAGAACAAATTTGTTTATGTCCCAAAGTCCATACCCAATACTTCCAACCAGTATAATCTTTTGGAACAGCTCAAAAAGACACCGGCCCAGATATCCGTCTTAGAGCTTTTGCATCTTTCTCCATCTCACAAAGATATCCTTGAAAAAGCTCTTTTAGAGACCCAAGTTCCAACAACTCTAGATCCTAATCAATTTCAAGCTATGGTAGGCCATTTAACGACCCCACACTATTTGTCCTTTACTGAAAATGATGATTTAGCCATTACCCAACCTCATAATGCTCCTTTACATATCGAAGTCCTTGTCCAGAATCACAAGATTAAAAGAGTATTAATAGATGGGGGAGCTGGCTTGAATATTTGCACGTTAAAGTTGGTCCTTGCATTGGGATTTTCTGAGAATGTCATTGATCCAAAGAAGAAAATCATAATAAAAGCCTATGATGAGGAAGAGAGATCATCCAAGGGGTCCGTTGTTCTTCCAATTAGAATTGGTCCTATTGTCAAAGATGTATCTTGTCAAGTCCTGGACATGGATCTTGCTTATAATATTCTTTTGGGAAGACCATGGATTCATTCCATGCACGTTGTGCCATCAACTTATCACCAATGTATAAAATTCCCTCATAATGGTCAGGAGATCACTATCAAAGGAGATTCTAATCCTTTTCAATATTGTACCAATGTGAAGATTTATGATTCTTTGGTTCCCTATAATCATACTAGATCTTTTGCAATTACACCTGGTGACCCTAGTAATATAGCATCAACTTCTAAATCAGATGGGATCAAGATAGATATCAAAGAAAGAAGTATGGGAGAATATACTTTAGGTCAAGCTCTTTGTATCACTGAGTTACCTTTATCTCCCAAATCATATGGTAGGTCTTTGATCACTAAACAAAAATCAGACCCCTCTTCCACACTTTTTTATAACACATTTATAAGTGGGGGCACAATATCCAAAGAGGCAGCTGAGTGTAATGCAAATTATTGGCTTAAGACACAGAAGATTGAAGATGATATTAAACATGATTATATATCACCTGATGTCTATGGAAAAGGGTATACTTTGCTACAAAAGATGGGATATCAAGGTGCTGGACCTCTAGGGTTACAAAGAGAAGGTGTTATAAAACCAATTTTGCAAAATCCTAATTATCAAAGAGACACTACAGGATTAGGATATAAAGGAGAAGGATCACAAGAAACAAAAGGAAAAGCAAAAATGCCACCTTTTCATGAGACATCTAAAGCTCCTGCCTTACAATTCAGAAAGCATGGTATGCATGTAGATCCAGAGAAACAAAGGATAGCTCAAAGAATCATTGATAGACTTGAAGATAATGATGATTCTGATTCTAATGATTATGAATGGGATTCCTTATCTGATGGTACTGAAGAAATAGGAGTCGATGTTGTCCATCAATATAGTAACGATTACCATGAGGGTGAGAGTTCAATGAGTGATTCACTAGGATTGGTCCCACGTAATACTACTCGTGTTGATCGTGAGCGAAGTGAGCGTTATCTTGTGACAGATAATTTGGATGAGAGTATGGAAATAGACCTCACTGATAATATCATAAACCTTGACAACTTTTCCATCAATACCATCTCTGCTTTTGAAACCAACCCAAATGATCCAATGCCCCTTGTCCATCCTGACCTTATTGATTGGGATTCTCCCGATCACCCAGAACTTGATGTCTTCCATAATGATGATGTGATCATTGACTATCTTGGTATCAGGGATCATTTACCACCAGGGGATCACAAGTCAGGATTTCTGATAGAACTCAATGACATGGCCTATTTTGGAGAGAGTACCAATCCTTTCAGTCATAAAAATATAAAAATAATCAGCAGATCTAATGGTGAAAACCACTCAGTGGTAGTATTAGATCCAAAAATAGTAAAAAGAAAAGACACATCTGATGGTGAAAACCTCTCTGAGGTGCTTGATGATGAAAGGATTGACACTCTTCCCAACTATCTTGATCGAGAGCAATCTGCCATTCTTATAGAACCAACAGTACCACTTAACATTAGAACAGAGGGGTCTCCCTGCATCCTCAAAGTAGCAGTATCCTTGACAGAATCAGAGAAAGAAACTTTTGCAAAATTCTTCAGAATAAAAAAAATCAACTTTGCTTGGTCTTATGCTGATATGCCTGGTTTGGACCCCAATCTCATTATGCATCATCTATCTATCAAACTAGGTGTAAAACCAGTTAAGCAAAAGCTCCGCAAAATGCATTCTCACATTGCTCTAATGGTGAAAGCAGAATCGAAGAAGCTCCTAGATGTTGGATTCATTCGGGCTATTGATTATACTGAGTGGATTTCAAATATTGTTCTGGTTTCAAAACCAGACAAGTCTATCAGGATTTATATTGATTTTTGAGATCTAAATAAAGCTTGTCCTAAAGATGACTTCCCTTTGCTAAATATTGATATGATTGTTGACCTAACAGCTAGAAGATCAGGAAAAAACTGCTTTTACTTGTTTGTGGGGTACATACTGCTGGAATGTAATGCCTTTTGTCCTCAAAAATGCTGGAGCAACTTACCAAAGAGCCATGACCATGATCTTCCATGATATGATGCATACCATCATGGAAGATTATGTTGACAAAATTTTAGCAAAATCCAAAGACAAAGCTGGTCATTTGAGAGTGTTAGATAGAATATTCACCCGGATGGAAAAATATCAGATTCAACTCAATCCAAAGAAATGTGCATTCGGGGTCACATCTGGAAAATTGTTAGGGTACATTGTCTCAGCTAAAGGAATCGAAGTAGATCCAGAAAAAGTTAAAGCAATATTGGAGATGGCTTCCCCCACTAACATCAGTCAGCTAAGATCTTTACAGGGGTATCTACAATCCATCCAAAGATTTGTTTCTCAACTAGCAAATCGCAGTCATCCCTTTCAACATTTGTTGCATAAAAATATCTTATTCCAATGGGATGGTACGTGTGAGGAAGCTTTCAACAAAATCAAGTAGTATCTAGTGAATCCTCCAACTCTGATGTTACCAATTCTAGGCAAGCCACTCTTGCTCTACATTTCAGCCACAACAGTCTCACTAGGTGCTCTTCTCGCTCAGAAAGATCATGAAGGAAAATAAAAAGCCATCTACTACATCAGTCACACTTTAGTGGGATATGAGTTAAACTATTCCCCTATTGAAAGAGCATGTCTGGTTGTTGTCTTTGCTTCACAAAAGTGGCGACATTACATGTTGTCACATTCTACTTAGCTTATTGCAAAGATTGATCCATTAAAGTATTTGTTAAGCAAGACTGCATTGACAGGCAGGTTGGCTAAGTGGGTCATGCTACTTAGCGAGTTTGATATTGAATATGTAGATAGGAAGGCTATCAAAGGTCAAGTGATCGCAGATCAACTAGCTGATGCTCCATTAACGGATGAACATCCTACACACACAGAGTTTCCTGATGCTCATATCTTAGCTTTGTCTACACAAACATGGAAATTATACTTTGATGGCTCATACACTCAACAGGGTTCAGGAGCTAGTATACTTTTTATCACGCCACAAGGATACACTATTCCAAAATCTTTCAAGTTGTTATTTCCTTGCACTAATAATGTGGCAGAATATGAGGCTTTGTTGATTGGGTTAAAAATGGCTTTACAATGGAATGTATCTGAAATAAATGTCTATGGAGATTCTCAACTGATTGTTAACCAGGTTAATGATGATTACTAGACCAAAGATGATAAGTTATTGCCATATAAACGTATGGTTGATGACTTTAAATAGTATTTCTCTGTCATCACTTTTGAGCAGATTCCTCGGCATGAAAACAAGGCTGTTGATGCCATGGCAACGATTGCTTCTTTATTTGATATAGAAGATACCAAGGCCCATTTTGAGTTCTTGGTGGAATCCCTGACTTGTCCTGCATATGATGACCCTGACACGAGTATTATATGTCATCTGATTGGACATGACTCCCCAACCTATGGAAAGATCTATTCTTACCTCAAAGATAACACTTTACCTCCTGACCTATCCTGCAATCAAAAATGAACTTTTCTCCGCCAAACCTCCCACTATATTTTAATATTTGACACCCTTTATCGGCGACGGTACTCTCCTGCGATGTCTCAAGCATGATGAAGCTCAACTTTCCTTACGGGATGTACATGAAGGTATTTGTGGGATACATTCAAGTGGTCCCTCTTTGGCTAAGAAACTCATGCGTATGGGTTATTATTGGCCTACCATGGAAGAAAATTCCTTTCATTTTGCTAGGGCATGCAAGAAATGTCAGATACATGGAAACCTTATCCATGCTCCAGCACAAGAGTTACATCCTTTTACAACTACTTTTCCATTCAGTCAGTGGGGACTCGACCTCATGGGCGCTATCAATCCTCCATCTTCCAATGGTCACAAATGGATCCTCACTGCCACAGAATACTTCACTAAATGGATTGAGGCCGTTCCATTGATTACCGCTACAGGGAAACAAATATCCATGTTTATCTTAAACTATATCATCTGCAGATATGGTATACCTATGTATCTCATTACTGATCATGGGAAACAGTTCCAAAATTAGGACATGGATGAACTGTGTGCCAAATTCCATATCACCCACAACTATTCCACCATCTACTATCCCCAAGGAAACGGCCAAGCTGAGGCATCAAACAAAACAATTGTTAAAATCTTACAAAAGACTGTCAATGATGCTGGCCATGACTAGCATCTTCAACTTAATCCTGCCTTATGGGCTTACCGCACCTCCATCCATACTCCTACTGGAGCCACTCCATACTCCCTTGTCTATGGATCTGAAGCAGTCCTGCCCCTCTAGGTCGAGTTGCCTTCACTTCATGTTACTCTTAAAGATTTAATTCCTGATGAAGAGTATAGAGTTGCACACTTGACTGAATTGGAACTCCTAGATGAACACCGTCAGCGTGCCTATGATCATTTGAAATTTTATCAGCAGCGTCTATCCCGTCAATACAACCGCAAGGTAAAGATCAGAGACTTTCAGTTGGGTGACTTAGTCCTTCGAGAAAATCCAAAGAATCAACAACACCATGAAAAGAAGGGTAAGTTCAAACCTAATTGGTTAGGACCTTTTGTGATCACAGCAGTCTATGGTTCTGGAGCTTATCAGTTATCTACACCTAAAGGGGATCCCTTGGATGAGCCTCTTAACAGTATCCATCTCAAGAAGTTTTATCCTTGAAATCCCAATGTAAGGGGCATTTATATAGGATGTATATATATATTCTGTAAAAAAAAAAAAAAAAATTTAAAAAAAAAAATTAAAAATAAAATAAAAATTTAAAAAATCACAAAATCAAAAGAAAAACTACAATAAAAGCATGTGGTGAAAACCTAGAAACAGGTGCTATATGTGACAAGTTAGCTCCTCTATCTATTAGGATTCTTCTCATGTGTCCGTTCATTGTATATATCCACAATAAAATGGTTAGTTAGTCCTCATCCCCACCATGTATATATCATAATAAAATGGTCAGTTCATGAACCATTCCTTATATTTATCCATAATAAAACCCCATCATAGCTTGATCTTTTGTCATTGGTCTTCACCCTAGTCTTGTTGCGTCTTTCTTCACCCATAATAAGTCAATCCACCACCTAGCTAGGGGCATGTCCTCGACCTAGTTTGGGAAGTGGATCTATGATAGCCATGACTCTTAGAGGACATAAGGGAGTTATTTTCACCAGGCAAGCAGACACAATCAAATGTCCTTTTACAATGGTATCTTCATGCTGAATCCAAATCTATGATCTATTCTTCGAAATGTGACCACTTATCTATATATCTTGACTATATTTCATCACTTGAATTAATCAACATGTCCTAAATCAATATTTTTGGAAAAAGAAATGTATATTCATGATAGGCATGTTAGAATGGTTTGTTGTAGGTTATGCATTCATATCTGGATTTCATTGTTATCATGTTTCCTATGCTATTCCAGGATATCTTTTGACATGAGTTTGAAACTCCCCTATGTCATTGATTACAATAGCCGGGATGGGGCATGGTATTTCTTTTCTTTTCTTTGATTGCTGTTTGTGGGGTATTTTCCAATGAAATCAAAGGACCAAATAATTTGGGGTGTCTGTGTATAAGTGCCTTCATCCATTTCATAGTATGAACAACATAAAAATCATGTTCCTCTGCAAATACTATTTATGGTGATACGCCATCGCATACCTCGACTCCAAATATTTGTTCCTTGATTGAGGGGGAAATATTCCTTGTCTGTTATGCAAATGAAACTCAGGTCATCTCAGTTCAATTATACCTAGATGCTTGTCAAGTTTGCAATATTAAACTCCATGCGAGAAGTGCTCAGGTCATCCTGGTTTAATTATACCATGATGCTTGCATTTTCTTGCAACATAACGAGCTCAATGATGAAAATCAAATTCCAGTTATTATGAAGTTCTAAGATGTTACATGAAGTTGTGGAGATACTCATTTCATATTTCATTTTGCATTGCATTATACCATCTCCTAGATTTGCATATCAGTGCTCCTTTTATAGAGATTTATAGGTTACCTTTCTTATTAGGTTATTTGTTCTCTTAGTCTATTCTTCTTGTGTCAGATACATTTTTATTTAAGTTGAGGACATTTGGACAACCAAACATATTATGACCTTTTGCATTTAACACTTAAATCATTTAGAGACATATGTTATCTTCATTAGGAGTGTTCATTTATATATAATTTGGTCATTTATTATAGCTATCATTTCATTTCATTTTCTTTTATCATGTTATCAGTTATTACATTTAATCATCTTAGGTACATTATCATTTATTACATTAGATATCATTTGCATTATACCATTCATTTATTATTCATTATCCACATTGTTCATCACAAATATTGCATTGATGATCACATAGTATTAGTAAAACTCATTTAAGACATGCATTTATATCACCATCATATGATTATTAACCATTAAGCATTAACATTATAAATCATTTTGCATTCTAAGATATACATTTTATGCATATGAAAGTACATCATCACATCCTTCATATGTCAGTACACACATGTATATAAATCATCAAAGTAAATCATGATAGAACTGCATCACATACAATCCATAAAACAACAAAAATATTTGAATGTCCAATGATGTAAATCAATAACAATGTGTCCATAGTCAGTGTTTGTCAAGTCAAAATATAATGATACAATGAATCATAATGATACAATAGTGTATACAATGATCTCTCACAATCTATGAACCACTACCTCCAGGCTCTGTCTGTCATTGTCTACAAGATGCAATGTGGCCCTGTGCTGTTGCACTCCCTGATGCTGAGGATCCACCCTGACCTCCTGAACTTGTTGATGCTCTGGGAGGATGTGATGATACCTCTCCACTGCCAGCTGGTGCCTGTCGCTCATATGCTACTGATCTGATGCCAACTGAGCTCTCTCTATAGCTCTCGATCCACTGATCTCTCGGGACTGCCTGTCTGTATGCCTCTCGCCAGTAGGATATCTCCTTCCTGGCATGTATCATGGCTCTCATGATATCTCCATGGGGACCTAGGTCCTTTGTCCTCTGTAACTCATCTAGTAGCATCTCTGACTCCCTGAGTCTCTCAATAGTTGAATCTCTCTCTGCCCGCAGCACATCCATTTGTCTGCCCATCCTCTCAATCTGTCTCTCCAAACCTGGAACCCGGTCTGCCTCTACCTGGATAACTGCTAGTCGGACTAGCAGTGCATCAATATCAAGCTCCTCTTCCATAGCATCTTTATGTAAATAGGGATCCTGTCCCCCGATGTCCATGTCTGCCTGCTCATCCTATGCCTGTATATCTGGCATCTCCACATCTGGCTCATCCTGTCTGCCACCCTGTACCACATCAACCTAGGCCAATAGAATGTCTACCTCATCCTTTGCCTGCCCCTATGCCTGTGCCTATACTGCAGCATTTGGTCTTTGTACCTGAGTGACTGGTACCTGTAATGGCACTCCTGCAACTGGCTGTGCTAGAGGCTATCTCTATCCCTGTCCCCTCTACCTCACTCCACCTCCCCTCATCTATGGGCCAACTCTCCCTCCATCTCCACCACTTCTATCTCCACCTCCATCTCCACCACCTCCATCTCCACCACCATCTCCACCACCTCCATCTCCACCTCCATCTCCACCACTTCCATCTCCTCCTCCATCTCCTCCTCTCCCTCATCCCCTCCTATCTCGACCTCACCACCTCCCCCGATGTCTGTCTGCTGGATCTCTCTTTGGAGGTGTCGCTACTAGATTTGTAATCCATGGCACAAGATGATCTCTCAAAAACTGCTCTAAATCCACAGTCATCCCAAGGTCAACCACTGTCTGTCTCATGGACCATGCCTGGAATGGTGCATCCAAAAACTCCTACCGCACAACATCAAATGATGCCATGGGCCCCCAATCTCATCTCTCTTGATGTGTCCATGCAAACTTGGTCAATCCCTGAGGCATACCCTGTATCCTGCCAAACTGTCGCAGAACCCGGCTAACCAATTGTCTCTCAATAATAAAAGGCATCCGCCCTATCAGCCATCGCACCTCAAAACAAAAACCAAGCTGCTGCTCATCATCCCATGGCTCACACCCTAAGTAGGGTCTCCATGTCACTGTGTCTAGTGTGTCAAAAGTGTAGCGCCAAAACTCTAAATGTCTCAATTTTGCCTGAGACAAAACTAAGGAGTACAAATGAATATAGGGCTATCTTGCACCCCGAAATCTAATAGCCAATGGTCTCATCACTGCAATATGCTCCCATGCCCAAACATGGAGCAGTGTCACCCCTGTTGATAGAGATGCACTCCCGTGGTACACCACCTGATGTAAATCATGGTATAGGTGTGCTAATAAACACACCCCCCAAGTAAATTGGGTCCCCTCCATCACCCACTGTAATGTCTGGCCCCACCCAACTGCAAATCTGTGTGACCTCCGATCAGGGCATACGAATCCCCCAATCACACCTGCTAGAACCACTGGAAGAGGGTCATATAAGTTGACCATATCCTCCCAGCTAATCTCCCCATCCTCTATATCATCATCCTCAAAGACAGCTCTACACTCTGTGACTCCGCCGTGTCGATCGTACTGCACTAACTCTCCTGTGATGGGAAACCGAAGGATGCAATATACATCCTCTAGTGTCACTGTCATCTCCCCTATCGAAAGATGGAAAGTACTCATCTTTGAGTGCCATCTCTCAGCTAATGCAGTCATCATGCTCAGATTCACCCGAATCTCAAGAGTGTAAATCATATAGTAAAGTCCTGATGCTCCTATCACCAGTCTCTCTGTCTCCGATAATGCTAGTCTCAGGTTCTGTGTGACGGGATATCTCTCCCGTAACATCAAAACATCTGTGATATCCTCCTATTCAAGTCAACAATAATCAACCTATCAGATTTTGATAAACTGATCTATCAATCTAGCTATCCTATCATATCAATTTCAAACATGTTTATCACGTGTTTCAACAGATGATTCTATCAATTCTCTATTTTAGACTAGCTAATTAGCGCACATGCTACAATGTTGCCAATCTTGATCAAATCGATCACAATCAACTATCGACAGATCAAATCGGCTTATCGACATCAAGTTTGACCTAATTGACTATCTATTATGACCCACTTCTACCACCTAAACATATGCGCAGCATTGAAACATGCATGCACAACTTTCTTTCACCTTTGCGCAGGTTTTTACCAATGCATAGTCTTCTTCCACATTTGTGCAACATTTATCGACATTTGCGTAGTTTTACACATATGCACTATTTTATTGACCATTTGCGCAGCTTTTCATAACACATGCGCAACAAGTACCTATGCGCACTTTTAATTCATGCTTGCACAGCACTACTAATATCCTACTATGAATGCGCAAATATTCATCATGAATGCGCAGTAAAATTGAGTTTCTGTGCATATGCCACAAGTTGTTGCACATTGATGCAGTGCAACTACGCATTCATTTTCCACTACGAAAACTAAAAATTTTTAAGCTAATTCTATCATTTGATCTACCCTAAACATGCTAAAATTCTACATTCACATACATCAAATCATGGAATTACAAAGCAGGATCGAGTCACCTACCGGTTCACCCGAATCGAGTGGTCACTGGAAGCGTCTGACTCTCTCAAAGTGGTGATCTAACAAGGGGAATGGCATCCTGGTGACTCTGCTCTTCTCTCTCTCACGCTCTAATCTCCATGTGACAAGTGTGCACAATGAGCCTATTCTGGACCCCTTCACCATATTTATAGCTTGTGGACCCAATGTGCTTGGTGTGTGGACCCTACCTGACATTTTTCTTCCATTCTAACCCATTTTCCTCCATCTTTTCTACCGTTCGTTCGTGAGATTGATTGAACAACCCCATTAAAAAACACAAAAAAAAAACACACACACACACAAATTATTTTTACAAAATTCACATAACCTTTTTTGTCAATCAATCTCTCGAGGGGGCATGCATAGGTCGTCTGAGACATTGTCTGGGGCAGGGGCAAAAATCCTTGATTTTTCTTTGAAACAATGTGACCAGCACATTATTTCAAAGAGGGGCAAAATGTATACACCTAAAAATAGCTTCATTAATTAATTAAATATTTATTATTTAATTACTATTGACTTGACAAATTAATTAAATATTTTATTATTTAATTAATAATTATTTCTTCTATTTATTAAGTAAATTATTCAATTTATTTAATAAATTCACTATAGTCTAATTCTATATCCTAAGTCTTCTAAATAGTCTATTAAAGTGATTTAATTAAATACACAATCACCTAAATATGACTAATTCCCTTAGTCCACTTCATCCACCTAGTCACCTAACACATCACCTTGGCTAAGATAAATAATTATTATTAATTATTTATTCATATTTATCCTCACCCACACATGTCCTATTCTTAAGGGCTATGTGGCCTCATAGGACTTGGTCTCATGACCACTTGTCCTCTCAACAACCAAGTCAAGAGACATTCCCTATTCCTAAGGGGTTTCTCAAGCCACCTCTAAGGGTCAAGGGTGACTCATAGGACACTTGTGCAAAGAGTCCTCATGAGGAAAAGGTCTCTCCCTCTTTCTCTCTTGGTCTTTGTGAGACACTTGACATGTGTCTTTCCCTTCCACCTTCTTCTCCTCTATGTCAATGTGAGAGGAACATCATCTCTATTCTTTCTCTCACATTCCAACTACATCCCCCTTTCTCTCAACTCCTTCAACCAATTCAATTCTAGCCCTAGGATCTTCCACCTTTCATTCTCAACCGTACGATTCTGCCACCTAGGCCTAGATCCTCCAAAACTCTATAAAATGAGCCTCATTTTCCATTTGAAAGATAATAGGTATTTTTGAGAACAAGCATTCAGCATTCAAGAAATCAAGCAACCAAGCATCCATATTATCATCCCATCATTTTCATTTCATCCACCATATGTACATAATCAAGTTTTAGTTGTGCACTCATTTCATTCAATCTCCACCCTTTGGAATCATCTTGGGAAAAAGCTTCATTTGGAAATCTAAGAGCTCAACATCTTCAAGAAATCAAGGCTAGGAGGACAATGGAGACAAGCTGCATTTGTAAGTGAAGGTAAATTGTTAAATTTGGTTTCATTTGTTATTGCATTCTTCATTGTAGTTTGCTTATTAGATAGATTTATTAACCTTTTAATTAGTTATTCATCATTTAGAATAGTATCCAACTAATTTGCACACAATTGCAAAGCAGAGTGAAGGTTGGAATTAAGGACAAGTGCAACATTATACAAGCTAATATCTTTTGGTTATTAAAATGATGGATTTGGTTTCAGTCCCTTGCAACAATTTCTTGGGAAGAAATCTTGGATATAAATTTTCACATTCTCACATTTTATATACACAATTTCTTGGTTAGACAATTTGTCAAATAGTTTGTCCGCATTGTCTATAATCCTCATTTAGAGTACATGTATAGAAGATGATTACTGACATAAATATCTGAATCAAGGACGCATTTAGTTAAATTTTTATCTGCAACCATAAATATCTGAAAGAAGACTTTTTATCTTTAGCTGTAACCATTGCAAACCAAATTACTAAGTCATTGTTCAGCCATTATCTTCAATGTCTTAGACATCTCTAGATGACCTCACTTTGCAAGAGAACACTTTACAGGGAAAAATCCAAATGGTAAAGATAAATAGTGTTTTGATATTCTCAGTAATGAGCCTAGTAACAATGCTATTAATTTGTTAAATGGAAAATTTTGATGGTGATAAACAAAAATGGGAGCAAATTGGTCATGCAACACGAATTTGGCATTGATTGTTTAGGAGTGATAATGCCCTTGAAATTTGGATTTCAATGCATTAAATTATTGCTAGGTATGTAGTGCTTTCTAACTATTTCCAACAAAATCATTATGTCTTGTCAATATGACCGGCATTTTGAATTAAACAGACATGAGATTTAGCATGATAATTTTGAGAATGTTTCAGTGCCAAACACCATCCTTGAATAACAACATTTCCTTTTTCATAAAATGGATTGAAAATATTTCTAAATTTAAGTTTGAGCATCTTAAACACAGTGAGAAGTCCTTCTTTTCTGAATACTTCGCATGCCACATATCCCAAAGCATATTTTATATTGAATGGTTTAGAAAAATTTTGGGTTGATAGAATAAGGGTCACAAACTTGGCTTCCTTTAACTACATAATTTTGTTGCTAGCCATCTCATTGCTCTTTTAAGGAATCCCTATTCAACAACACTATAAGGGTTAATCTATTCTACAATTTATTATTTACAAATCAATGATAGGAAATAATCTATAATTCTAGAAAAATTTATAGGATCTAGAGTATCTTACAAATTTTCCACTTTATTATGGCTTTGATATTTTGAAGGCCCACCTTGAATCCATCCTATGTGACACAATTGTATTTAGCGATTCTTTTTTTTAAGTCCAAACACACATTTGGATGATTTAGCATATTTAGTTAATGCTACTTAAGAATGTGCAATTTACCTAGTTTACATGTTGCCAATGTTTATACCAAGATTTTATATATATATATATATATATATATCTATATATAATATATATATATATATATATATAATAATATATATATATATATATATATATATATATATATATATATATATATATATATTATATATTGATATTTTATAGAAAATATCACATCAAATGTCTATATGAATAACCTAAATACAAATTTCAGTAACATTAAAATGTTTGTGGTGCACTTATGAAAACAATAGGTATTATAAAAAAATTTATAGTGGCCATCATGAATTTAAACACAATCATTTATTCATCCTCATCTAAAATTTGGATATGATGATAATCAAAATGAAGATCATTTTTTAAAATACATAAAGCAATTTAATATTGTCTAACAAATATCGATTGTTGGAAGATTAAGCTTAAATAAGAATATTGCCTTTAATGGGGTATTTATTGATATCTCTATAATTAGTAGACATCCTCTAAGTGGCATATTTATTGCACATTGTTATTACATGAGTGAAATAATATCTTTCATAAACGGTTGATAAAAAATGATCCTAGCATTTGCTAAACCATCTTCTCAATCTTATTTTTTGTACATATGGATACCTCTAAGCAGTAAAGTTGTGTGGTTCACTCCCTATTACTAGTTGAATGGAATGGGTATGATCTATTTTAGGAGGTACTACTTTTGAAATATTTCTTAAACTAATTAATAGTCATATTTAATTACATTTATATTTGGTGGTGAATGATCTTATGAGCACGATACATGCTTCTAATGAAATGATCGAGCCACAAACCCATTTCTACACCTTGCTAAGTAATTTTTTTATATTTGGTAAGAACTTATCATATATAGAATTTCACATAGAAATTTCACAATCACACAATCCTTTTTTCCTATGTGAATAAAAATGAATAGGTCCTAGAAATGCATCCCTTTTATCTTCAATGAGATATAAAATCTACTCCCAAAATAGTATTCATTGCACATATTTATGTATATTTTAATAAAAATATACTTTAATAACAAATTTTTCAAAATAAGAATAAATTTTTTCATTAAAAACCATGATCTTTGGTTGTCACTGTCACCTTTTCGATGCAGAAGGAATCCCATTGTCGCTATTAAAACCGTACAATGGGGTTCCACCTGCGGTAAACACCCATATATGGGAAGTTTCGATCAGAACCCCCAACATAAGGGGTTTTGACTGAAACCTATTGACATCAAATAAATAATAATTAAAGGGGGTTTCAATCGAAGCCCCCTCCAATCTGACTTTCAATCGAAACTGTCATGGTTTCACTTGAAACTATTTTTGGGTTCTGCTTGAAACCCTCTTTCGATCAAATCCCCCAATTTTGGCTTTTGCCCGAAACAGAGGAGATCCTTCCTCTGAAAAATTGTAACCCACTATTGTGGGTTCACCCTAAAGTATATCCATACAAATTAAAAATTTTGTATTGAGAAATATATAATATAATGATGTTCGATTATTTTTTACAATTTCATATCTTTTACATCACAAATTGGAAGACAGTGATTTTTTTAAACTTGTAACAATGTAAATTAGAAATAATATTATTGTAAAATGTAAGAATTTAATACCTAAAATAATATCTCTTATTGATTTCAATCATCATATAATTATACAATTTTACTAAAAATCTCAACTTCGTTATCATAAAAATGCATCTCAACTTCTTGATCATCAAAATGCTCAATAAATGATAATATAGGATAATTTAAATGTCTCCTTAGAATTACATAAACTGTAATATTCATGTAATCATGGTGCATCCTCAATCATTTATTATATATACAAATCACGTATTAAAAATAATCATTTTCTACCCTTTCTAACCTAATAATTAAAGCATAGCCTAAAGAACTAAAATGATGAACTTGAACATCATATTCCAAACACTAAATCAGATAGAGGTCCATAGAATTATAATATATGTAAGTCATCACCTTGACATATTTTTTAAAAGGAAATTATGAATATTTTGTCAAAATTAAAAGATTTAGAGGTTTTCTTTCAATCATGTTTGGATCCTTATAAGTGGATGTATAATTTAAGCTACGACTCTTCCATTGATTAATTTTTCCCACAAACATGAAAATAATACACTAAATAATCTACAAATCGATCTCATTAACTACACAATTGTATGCAAAATATAGACCAATTTCATTTCAGATAGACATCCAAATCTCTTCAGCATACCCATTGCACACCAAGGTGTGATTGCTAGTATATTTATAATGAGATCACATTATGGTTTTGTAGTTCCAACTCAAGTTTCTAAACATTACCAAGCCTTAAAGAGATTGTGCTTGCATTTGAACCCTAAATACAAATTTAAAACAATAGAAATCTATAAGCATCTAGTTTTGGTAATTTAAAGATAATTTCATGGAAGAAATAAGGACATCACAACATAAATGAGTTAAATTTGTTCTTTTTTAACTAATATTATATTTCTATGTATACATTTTATTAGATCATTATAAACTAATATTAGGTATTCTTTATTTCTCTTGGTAACAATATGTTATTTAAACTCTATAATATATTTTTAATTAAAATATTGTAATAATTTGAATAATATTTTTAAATTTAAACCTTCCTAATTATATAAAATTTAACTCATAACAATATTTTTATCTTTTTATTTATTTCAATAATTTTACTAATTTTCAATTATAAATAATTCAACTTTTTAATTTGTTATTTGTTATCTCCCATTTCCTCCACTCCACAACATTTTTATCGTTTATGGTTTTTTCTCTATCAAACTAAACTTTCGTCAACTTTATTTCACGCAACTTACCCCCCATTTTCGTGTCAATGCGACAACACCCACTATTGACCGTAGTAGAGTCTGCAAAAACAAGAGACTCTTGACTTTGTGTGGAAACAAAAGTAGGTATTGAATATGTTTAGCTTTCATCTTAAATGTTACGACTAGAAAAAAAATCACTCTTGACCACCGCACATGGCTTTGTTAGATGTCATTTAGAGATTGAATATGTTTACCTCTCATCTTAAATGTTACGACTAGAAAACAAATAACTTTTGACCATTGCACATGGCTTGGTTACAGGCGAGGACAGTAGACTTTGTTGAATGTCATTGCACATGGCTTGACCAAAGACTTTGTTACGCAAGTGGCCAACGAAAGTAGGTATTGATATGTTTAGCTGTCATCTTTAAATGTAGAGACTAGAAAACAAATCAGTCTTGACCATTGCACATGGCTTTGTTACAGTAGACTTTGTTGAATGTCATTGCACATGGGTTGACCAGAGACTTTGTTACGCAAGTGGCCAACGAAAGTAGGTATTGATATGTTTAGCTTTCATCTTAAATGTAGAGACTAGAAAACAAATCAGTATTGACCATTGCACATGCTTTGTTATAGTAGACTTTGTTGAATGTCATTGCACATGGGTTGACCAGAGACTTTTTACGCAAGTGGCCAATGAAAGTAGGTATTGATATATTTAGCTTTCATCTTAAATGTAGAGACTAGAAAACAAATTAGTCTTGGCCATTGCACATGGCTTTGTTACAGTAGACTTTGTTGAATGTCATTGCATATGGCTTGACCAGAGACTTTGTTATGCAAATGGCCAACGAAAGTAGGTATTGATATGTTTAGCTTTCATCTTAAATGTAGAGACTAGAAAACAAATAAGTCTTGACCATTACACATGGCTTTGTTACAGTAGACTTTGTTGAATGTCATTGCACATGGGTTGACCAGAGACTTTGTTACGCAAGTGGCCAATGAAAGTAGGTATTGATATGTTTAGCTTTCATCTTAAATGTAGAGACTAGAAAATAAATCAGTCTTGACCATTGCACATGGCTTTGTTACAGTAGACTTTGTTGAATGTCATTGCACATGGGTTGACCAGAGACTTTGTTACGCAAGTGGCCAACGAAAGTAGGTATTGATATGTTTAGCTTTCATCTTAAATGTAGAGACTAGAAAAACAAATCAATCTTGACCATTGCACTGGCTTTGTTATAGTAGACTTTGTTGAATGTCATTGCACATGGCTTGACCAGAGACTTTGTTACGCAAGTGGCCAATGAAAGTAGGTATTGATATGTTTAACTTTCATCTTAAATGTAGAGACTAGAAAACAAATCAGTCTGGACCATTGCACATGGCTTGACCAGAGACTTTGTTACGCAAGTGGCCAATGAAAGTAGGTATTGATATGTTTATCTTTCATCTTAAATGTAGAGACTAGAAAACAAATCAGTCTTGACCATTGCACATGGCTTTGTTATAGTAGACTTTGTTGAATGTCATTGCACATGGGTTGACCAGAGACTTTGTTACGCAAGTGGCCAACGAAGTAGTATTGATATGTTTAAGCTTTCATCTTAAATGTAGAGACTAGAAAACAAATCAGTCTTGACCATTGCACATGGCTTTGTTACAGTAGACTTTGTTGAATGTCATTGCACATGGGTTGACCAGAGACTTTGTTATGCAAGTGGCCAACAAAAGTAGGTATTGATATGTTTAGCTTTCATCTTAAATGTAGAGACTAGAAAACAAATTAGTCTTGACCATTGCACATGGCTTTGTTACAGTAGACTTCGTTGAATGTCATTGCACATGGGTTGACCAGAGACTTTGTTACGCAAGTGGCCAACGAAAGTAGGTATTGATATGTTTAGCTTTCATCTTAAATGTAGAGACTAGAAAACAAATCAGTCTTAACCATTGCACATGGCTTTGTTACAGTAGACTTTGTTGAATGTCATTGCACATGGGTTGACCAGAGACTTTGTTACGCAAGTGGCCAATGAAAGTAGGTATTGATATGTTTAGCTTTCATCTTAAATGTAGAGACTAGAAAACAAATCAGTCTTGACCATTGCACATAGATTTTTTTATAGTAGAGTTTGTTGAATGTCATTGCACATGGCTTGACCAGAGACTTTGTTACGCAAGTGGCAAATGAAAGTAAGTATTGAAATGTTTAGCTTTCATCTTAAATGTAGAGACTAGAAAACAAATCAGTCTTGACCATTGCACATGGCTTTGTTACAATAGACTTTGTTGAATGTCATTGCACATGGCTTGACCAGAGACTTTGTTATGCAAGTGGCCAACAAAAGTAAGTATTGATATGTTTAGCTTTCATCTTAAATGTAGAAACTAGAAAACAAATCAGTCTTGACCATTGCACATAGCTTTGTTACAGTAGAGTTTGTTGAATGTCATTGCACATGGGTTTGACCAGAGACTTTGTTAGGCAAGTGGCCAACAAAACACTTGTCAGTAGATATTTGTGTAGAAATGAAAGGCGGGTTCTACACATGACATAGCAGTATGCCACTTCATTATTACGCTACCATTTCCAAATCAACAGTCAAAAATTTGTTTGTACAGATGACTACCATCCTCGCATTCATCATTTTGAAGACAACTAACAGTCCAAAATTCTGACACCCCCTGCAGAATTGAATCAGTTCACTTTCCCACCCACGTCTTCTAAGTTTCTGGTTACTGCCTTTGCCCTCTTACGAACTATTTATTTATTATTTTTATAATTATTAGGTTTATATTCATATTGTTGAAAGTTTATTTTATATTAAATTTTTAATTTTTAGTAGATAGTAATAAAATGAATATTGTTTAAATAGATTAGATAGAACATTGACATAAATAAATAATTGTAAATAATTATGAGAAGAAAATTAAAATAAAGTAATATAAACTAATAATTATTAAAAATAAATAAATATAGTTTAAAAATCTAATAAATTAATTCTTTTAAAATACAAGAACATAGAATACTGAAATAGAAAATTACAGAAAATTAGAGAAAAGTGTTTTTTACATAAGTGAACATATATTTTTTATTTTAAATCAATAGGTACACTATTATGTTAAATGAAAAATGTTAAAAATCAATTTACTTAAATAATTTCATTTATATGGTGACTTAAAATTTTCTTCATAATTTATGAATTTATTCTATTATATTTACTAACTATCAATCTATTTAAATAATATGTATTTTATTACTATTTACTAAAATTAAAATTTACTAAAACTATTTTTTCAATAATAACAATATAAACATTAAGTCCCTAAATATTGTGGTGCTTATCTCTAAATGCAATTCTATTATTGACCTTAACCCTAACATAACATTAAATCTAATCTTAATTTAACTCTCATACTAAACTCTAACTTTACTTGTAAAACTAATTTGAATGCTAAACTTAAACCTCATTTTAAAATTATAATAATGAAGGAGATTAGGGATTACAATTTAATATTCATCATAATAATAATATTGAAGTCATAATTAGTTTTTCAAGTTATATGCCTAAAATTATAGATTTCAAGCTTACTATATTTGAAATAATTATTCGACATAGTAAAAATAATTATTCAATATGATTGAAATTTGGTTCATTTTTAATATATATATACACATATATATATATATATACATATATATATATATATGTATATGTATAGTATATATATATATATATATATATATATATATATACACACATATATATATATATACACACACATATATATATATATAC
>BSBK01007077.1:0-113908 GCA_027943335.1 Chamaecyparis obtusa
AAGTTAAAAATTACAAAACATGATATGGAACGCTATTTTGAGAACCCTAAAATGGGTGACTAGATACTTGGTAGGAAGCCACATATCTTAGTTAGATGGTGTATACACCCTGCCATAGCGGCACATTTTTGGGAGTGGTGGCGGATGGTTTTTAACACTCCACCACATGCTAATCATTAGGTCCCACTTTATTTTTTGAAGAAATTGTGGGCTGAGTTTGAGTTGGGTAAGAAACCCAATTATTTTGACATGAGAGCATTTCAGGGGGTTGGCTGGGGCATGCCACAAGATAGGCCAAGGGCCAAATTGAGTGACAGAACTAGAAACTATGTGTGCATTGAGCCCCTTGTTCCTCTCCCATCTGTTGTACTTCCTCAACCCATCTATCATCGAGTAGTGCAATCATCTCTTGGGTCTTTGAGTTCCCTTATGGGTAATTTGTTACAGCACATGACCTAGGTGAGGATTGCCCCCAGCATGGCACATGTTTGCACTAGTTGTGGGGGTATATGTAGGGGTCCCTAGCCTGATCCTGATGCTAGTGGCACGCATGGTGGATACGCTGATGATGATGTTGATGTCACACATGGTGGATATGCCGATGATGATGATGGCACACATGGTGATGCTGGATATGATATCTCATCATATGTTGATTTTCTCAATGTAGATGATGAGCATCCCACACAGGTTAATTTAAATATATAGTGCAATAAATTAAATTTCTTATTTATATACAATTATGAGCCATAATACATGTGGATTTTTTGGTGAACAGAGGAGGGTTGACCCTCCAATATTCATTAGCCATCATCATATGACATCGACACCTTGACATCTCGGTGCTCCATTCATGGTATGCACTTTTATCTTGATACATTTAAAATTTAAACAAAATAAACTTTAATTGATAATGTGTTTAACGTATTTTTTTGATTTTGTAGGGTCTATCATGTACCACTCAGTTTGACAATCCTTCATCCTCTACCCCACTAGTCACTGAGAGTCAGCCACATATACCTAACTCATCGGTGACATTAGCTACGTGTCACACAGAGGTAATGTGTACACATGTTTTTATTTCATATTTATATATAATCAAGTTATATATAATTTATAATTTATGTATATATATGTACTATAAGTTTATTTAATTCATGCTTTAAATATATATTGTTTAGGTCAACACCACCATGACTCTTGGCATGGCTACAAGATTAAGCCAAATGCATCCATCGACACTATCCTTTGAGGTGATAATTAATTTATGTAAATGTTTAATGTCCTATGTGTATATAGATATTTTTTAATGTCCTATGTGTATCTAGATCTTATATGATTAATTTAAGTAATTTTTAATTTGTACTTTAAATGTTTTTACAGGATTTGGCTTCATCCACTTTTCATGTAGTTGAGGATGAGGGTACTCGAGACCACACAGAGAAGGATGGGGGTACTCAGGACCAGACAGAGTAGGATGAGGGTAGTTAGGACTAGACAAAGAATGTTGATGCATCACAGTCCTCTCCACGTGGAGTGAAGAGGACTGTAGATCAGCTAGATGAGTAGAGACTTTAGATTATGATGGTCCTATTTAGACAGGACTTATTTTATGCTGACTATTTGGACTTGGTCATGTTATTTTTTTTAATTATTTGGACTTTTTTAGACTTGTTCATATTATGTTTACTTGTTAGATTAGGACTTGCATTATATACTAGTCTACTTGTTATCATATATTCTACTTGGACTTATTTTTAGAGTACGACTTTGTTTTGTGATATTTATGATGGACATTTCAAGACTTGTTATGTTATTTATCTTAATCATGAGTTGTTATATAATTTATCAATTTATCTTAATCAAGACTTGTTAAGTAATTTATCAATTTAAATCCTTGAAACAACTTCTATCTAACAATGAGTTGATATGATGGACATTATGATACATGTAAATTATTTCAAGACAATGTTATGTTATTTATCTTAATCATGAGTTGTTATGTAATTTATCAATTTATCTTAATCATGAGTTGTTATATAATTTATCAATTTATCTTAATCAAGACTTGTTAAGAAATTTATCAATTTAAATCCTTGAAAAAACATCTATCTAACAATGAGTTGATATGATGGACATTATGATACATGTAAATTATTTCAAGACAATGTTATGTTATTTATCTTAATCATGAGTTGTTATGTAATTTATCAATTTATTTTAATCAGGACTTGTTATGTAATTTATCAATTTATCCTTTAAAAAACAACTAGATCTAACAATGAGTTGATATTCAATGGACATTATTCAATACATGTAAATTATTTCAGGACTTGTAATATGTTATTTATCTTAATCATGAGTTGTTATGTGTAATTGATCTAAGTGCAATATCTAGATACGTGTTACAAGTAATATGAACACTTTGATTAACTATAAAAAAAATCATCTAGATCTAACTATGACATCTATTAATACATGTAATTGACAAGAACAATATGGATGTTACAAACTTAATAACTAAATTAAGTAATGAGATCAATTAAGTGAACATAATCTAGAACCAATGTGCATAGTTTAATATCTACAACAAAATTAGGTGAATACAAAGTTATGAATTTACAATAAGAGTGCATTGTACTACATAAATAGTTCATGTAGATATGTTCTTCTAGGTCCATCCTGCATCACAAAAATAAACATGTTGAAATTATGTTAGAATTTATAAAAATTTATTTAAAGTTAAATTTAATTTTAACTTCAAATCTATATCTCTAAATTATAAATTATGTCACTTGAAAGAAGACATATAGAAAACATATATATACAAATATGACAATTGAACAAAAACTTACATCACATAAAATTGATTCAACCTAATGTACCATCAACATCCTCTTTTTTTTGTAATGCAAATATATATTCTTCTTGACAATCTGCATCATAAAAATAAACAAGTTAAAATGTTAGAATTTTTGTACTCAAGTTCATTTATTAAAGTTAATTTTAATTTGAAAGTTAATAAGACAATTGAATAAAAACTTACATGTATAAATTTCATTCAACCTAATGTACCATCAACATCCTCTCTTTTCTGCAATGTGTCTATGATTGCCTCATGCTCTTCCATTGAAAGTGTCCAAAAAATCTTATTAGGAGGTATCCCTTTGTATCTTTCCAATTCAATATTTGTTGCCACTACCAAATGGGAATAATGTATAATCTTCTTTTCTGATTGGTAGTCTTCAAAAGTTGGTAAACCATTCCTTCTTGTTAGGTATTTGCATAGCCATGTACCAACTACCACAGTTGACCCAATTGGATACTGAAAATTATCATCATCTACTTGATGACATATCAAATTTTTCTTGGGTTCTACACATCGAGCTAACCAATACTCTATCTGCTCTTCATTATCCTCAGGTGTAACAACAACATACACATGTCCTGCAAAACAAAATTTTAAGTACATTTGCACTGTAAATAAAACTTGTTTAAAAGTTTATAATTCAAATATATATAATCATAAATTCCTCTACATACAAATGTAACTAATGTATAATTTAAAGTTTTACATTAAATTGTATTAAATTACCAGGTTGTATGAGATCTGAAACATGATCATAATCTTCTGATGCAAAGGCATGATCTAGGTCTTTGTTTATTATAACATCTTCATCTTATCTCTCACTAGGTGTTAAGGATTTTTGTTTCCATTCTTCAACCCATTCACTTGCAACACAAAATTGACAAAAACATGCAAGCTCCCTAGTCCATATAGTCCAAGTGTTAGAATTAGAACTCCTAAATGAATGCCATTTAGCCAATCCGCTAATTGTATTACAATCATATCTTGAAAGGATATCCTTCTCTTCAACTAGCTAGAAAAAATGTTTGATTGTAGAGTTCTGACTTGATCCTGTAGACAAACTTGTTTTACACCATTCAACAATTGCACATGCATTTTTAAATTTTGATTTTTCCTCAAATTTGAGTTTCTCTCTACAAAGGGTTCTCTTAACACATGCACTGGCACCATCATGCTCTCCCTTCCTATGTCCAGCCTCAAAAAAACTCTAGATATGTTGGATATTTATTTTCTTGTGCATCCTACTCAACCAATAAAACATTTTAGCATTCTTGAATTGTTCTGTGTAGTTATCTGACCATATTAGATGTTGTGTTATATGAATTTCTCTCTCCATTAAATTTTCATAAAAGGTATTAAAGCAATATTGGACAAACTCCGATGAGTGTAACTTATTATCACTCATATAGAAATGATACTCTCTCAATATTTTCTGATCCTCTTCTGTACTATCGGGTGCATGTCTATAGACAATATGAACAAAAAATGTCACTTGCACTGAATTATAATATTGTGGTTGGATCTCATCTTGTGGTGCAAGCATGTAGTTTTCTACAAAGTCAACAACTGACAGTATACTACCAATTGGAAATGTATTCTTGCATATCCAAAATTGTCCATCAAGCCATCTAGAATTGTGAGAGTGTTTCACATATTTAGGTATGACCTTACTCTCGAATTCAATCATAAAAGCATTAACACTAAGTTTTTCATTTATTAGGTCGCACCGTTTTCCAACTTTTCCATCCTTCAATGGATACTCAATAGTTTTAAATCTTTGTACATCAACTAATTGTTGTCCAAAATCAAATGAAATATTCTCATGCAAACATTCATCTAATAATGTAAGATTGCCACATAAATCACATACACCAGAAACACATGCATTCAAAAGATAAAATTACTCATTAGGTTGGTTACAAAAAAAATTTGATATAAACTCTTTTACAGTTTCAGGTGTTATATTTATACCACATTCCTGCAACATTTCATTAGTATGCATAGTAGAACATATAGATCGAAAAACATCATAATGATAATGAAATTGAACATGAGTTTTACAACAAGTGATTCTTTCTTTGTTAATCCTTACATACCATGGTTTACATTTTTCAAAAGATCTTTGACTAATACTAATAGTTAACACCTTATCATCCAAATTTTTTTTATACAATTATGTTTGAGTCATATCTAAAAGGTGTTTTGGATGTGGATCATGAACTTTTGAACCAACTCTTAATTTAAGAACATCTCTTGCATTAGGGGATACTCTCGTATTATCGTGCCAAAATTTTTCAATCAAAGTTTTGACTTCACCAGTAAGTTTCATGTCAGACCTTGGGAGTGTACCACTGAAGGTCCATAAATGGTTTGCAAGATCACTCTCAAATTTAACTCTTCTTTTTACAACTCTTGCTAAAGTTTTACGATTAATATTAAGATATCCACTTATGTTTGAAATCATTCTTTTATCAGTAGTAGTTTTGTTTACTAAAGTTGTTTTTATTGCTCGTTATGCCACATTACTATCTTTAGATTGACTTTTCTTTCCAATTGTGTCAAAGGCACTAGCAATAGTTTATACAACTTGTTTTAGAGACTCATCCTTCTTCTTAGTTTTCACATAAATGCCTAACCTCTTCATTAATTTTTGCATTTTAGACATTTTAATTAATTGTAACATTAATTGACATTGAAACCCAAATTTCTTATTATAAAAAAAATGTCTAAACAATCTACTCGCGTGTGTCCTAATCTGTCTTGATGAAACCAAACCACGCAGATTGTCTAACACATTAGTTTTTAATTGAAATTGTTCATTTATTTCATTATCATTTAAATGAGTTTCTTTTTCAATCAGTGTTTCTATGTCTACATTTTCATTGTTGATTTCAATATGGATTGGTGTTTCATTTTCAGTTTCAATTAGGGTTTGACTTTTAGTTCCTTTATCATTATGATAAACATTACTAATTTTTGAAATTAAACGTGTTAATCTATTTTCAGGAATAAAATTTAAATCATTTCTATTGTAACCCGCTTTTAAAAAATCATGAATATATTTATCAGAATAAGTTGTAACAGTTGGATCCGAAGACATACTCGTATCCAATACTGGATTCGAAGATGCACCTAATTTTGCTTCTTCAACCTCTACATCCATTATGATGTCTTCATTATCCTCCTTTTTTGAAACAATTGTTGAACTCGATGCTCCAACATTATTTGCATTTCAAAGTCTCTCTCTTCTTTCTCGTTGTCATTTTGCCTCCTCTCTATTTTGTGCAATCTCCTTGGGTGTTAGAACCTTCATTGACCTCTTTCTACATTGGTTTGATCCCATTTTTGCACCGAAATTCAAATTCAAACAATCTTTTTTGAATGTGAGATCCAATGTAAGAAAAAAAAGAAAAGGAATGATGGCAGAAATATTCTATTTGTCTACTGCGAATCAATAGAATACAACATCAAAAGTCGCCAATGATTAGATCAGGCCCACAGTCTGGGTTTTTTTTGCTGCAACAGTTATTTAAGAAACAGGTGCCCGATTTGTAAATCTATAGGCGGGAACCTTACCTCCTGCCTTGGGTTTTGGTTTGGGATAGGCTTGGTGGGACTAAGCCTGTGCTTCAACCTACAAAAAAATGGCTAAGACATTAAATAGAAAAAATTTTGCCTTGCCATAATTTTTAGAACAACTTCCCAGATGAATTTTTTTATAAAATGAAAACTCATTTTAGCTATTATTGTGCAGAATATAAAAATATAAATTTTATAGTGATATTATAAAATTTAATATTTATACAATATTTATTAAGCCAATGTGGTACCTAAGCTTGAAATACCAAGGTTAACTAAAACTTTAATAACTTTTTTAATTTTTAGATTTTGAAAAATGAGTTATATGTGACCAAACTAGATAGAATTCTTTTCAATTTAAAAAAAAAAAATTGAAAAAAGGTGAAGTTATCATGAAATTATGGTGTCCGTACACCAGAGGTTTCAAAAATGTACTTTATAGTCAATTAAAAATTAATTAAAAAAAAAATTCAATAAAAAAATAAGAAAAAATATCCTAACCAATCTTTATTGTTTTAGGTACATTTTCCCAAAAGGATTCCCCAAAATACATTCATTTACTTCAAAAAAGGGTGTCCGTACACGCATAAGGTGTGGTCCTGAAACAAGCATTCTGAAAAAGTGGTTTTTAGACATGCATACTAAATTCAATTTATACCATGTGGGTATTAAAAAAAATTACATATTTGAAAATTAGATTCCGAGCACTAAATTTGATATTACTGAAGTTTTCCAAGATTCAATCTTTTAGTGCTTCAAATTTGGACATCAATTGACAAAATTTTTGAAAAATAGGAAAAACACTTCCACTTTTTGGCCAAAAGTGGGACTCAACTTCTTGTAGCCACCCGTTGAGTGAATGTGACACTAGCCCTGTCAATCCTAATGTCAATCTGACCTTTGGGGGAAAAGAACACCAACATCTTGATCAAAGGAATGGGATTTATAAATCTTGATTGTAAAACTAATACTAATGATTTTTTTGTTGTTGATGGACTAAAGAATAATCTATTGAGTGTTGGACAACTTGTGGAGAAGGTTTATCATCTTCAACTCAAGGATGAAAAATGTACTATCAAAAATCGGTCAAGAAATCTATTTGCATCAAGTACTAAGACTAAGGGTAATGTGTTTCAATTGAATCCAACTGACGAAGCTTATTTTGTTATGAAGATAGATGAAAATTGTTAATGGAACAAGAGATTCTTTCATATAGTTTTTTATAATACTGTAAAGGTTAGAAACACTAATGCAGTCAAAGATTTACCAAAGATTGTGAAGCCTACTAACCTGATATGAAAAGATTGTCTTATAGGAAAACAATCTAGGACTAGTTTTCAGAGAAAAAATTATTTAGAATAAGGGAGATTGGATCCGGTACATACAAATCTCTATGACCCTCTAAGAACAAGGTCATATTATGGTTAAAGGTACCTTATGGTTTTTGTTGATGATTATTAAAGAAAGGTTTAGGTTGCTTTTCTTAAAGATAATTTTGAAGCTTTTGATAAATTCAAGATTTAAAAGGAAATAGTTGAAAATGAATCAAGGTTGAAGATTAAATTCTTAATGTTTGATAGAGGTGGTGAGTTTACATCAGATAAGTTTCCTACATATTATGGGGAACAATAGATATAAAGATAAACTTATGAACCTAGGACAATGCAATAGAATGGAACTAGTACATTTGACCTAGTTTTTCTACCAAAATATTTTACTGTGAAATAAAAAAGGTTTGGTTGGTCGAATTATAGAAGGAAAAATTTCATTTTTTTAATCCATGCTCGTGTTCATCGAAAATTCAACCAATACTATGTAGGTCAAACTTTTGACGACCACGAGCATAACTTAAAAAAAAAGGATTTCATTCATTATTACCACTTATATAATAAATAGAAGTAGGTTTTTGATTTCATTTCATTATTACCATGACATATTTTTTCAAGGTTGCAGTGCGTGAAACCTCATCGACACTATATATTGGAAGCTCATTGAGGTAACCTTCACTTCAGAGGGTGGATTTGGCACAACAGATTTGGCACTGAGGTTACGTGATTTTGTTTTCCCGACTCTTGTGAGAATTTGAACACATCTATTTATTATTACCAATTTTTAAAAGTTTGAAGCTAATTTTTTCCCCAAAAATGTCATCTGCTGCATATTTTATTATTTTGCTGGGATTGGGATTAGCTAGGATATTGTTGGCAAATGTTGTTGGGACATACGCCTAACTAGGGCATTAACCTTTGAAGAAATTTTAACAACCCGCTCGATTCTGAGTGTTTAGAATATACACAAATATTACCCTAACTTGTCTTTCAATCCATGACATTGGAAATGTCATGGTGAAGTTACAAGTTAGGGTTGAGACTTCATGACAAAGCCAAGGATATTGATTATGCCTTAGTCTATCAAAGAGTCACTCTTATTTGATGGAACTAAAAAAAAACTTTGAACAAATGCAATATGATAATGGAACTATATAACCTGAATTGTAACAATTGACTGTTATTCCTTCACATGACAAAATATGTATGTATAAACAAACTAGGGAACTTCGCAAACTTAAGAATGCATAATCAACTTCAAAACCCACGGCTATAAGAATAGTTTTAGAGAGTTATTAAGTTCATTCATTCAATACCTAATCATAGTACAAATCAGAAACAAGACAGTTCTAATGATTTTCACAACACTATGTAAGCATAACAGTTCATGGTGATATTAAATCTATCTATAAAACTGATTGCATAACAAAGGTAAATGCCCTAGTTAGGCGTATGTTATGAGTTTAACGAGTGAACCAAAGAAATGTTTCAAATAGTGTAACAAGTAGAGATTTGAGGTTCATGGGCACATTGAAGACTTTTGTGATTGTATCCATTTTGGAGGATGACTACCTCAAGGAGAGTGTCAAAGAGTCCCAATAACACTTGGGGATTCTGTGGTAAAACTTGGTGTTACATGCAGAAAGCCAGGTTTGCAGGCCCAAGAAGCCCTCTGTACTAAAGTGACAACTGTGCCTTGAAAGGTTGATAGACTAGTCTAAGGGGTTGGTTAGGCCATTGTAAGGTCACTTAGGTTGGGTACAGTAGTTAAGAAACAAATAAGAAAATATAATCTAGCTATGATTGAAAGTGGAGAAATGGTTTATAATGTGAAATTCAAGCCTATATATATTTTAACCTCTTGATAGAAATGTTGAATCAAATGTGCAACCTTTGGCATTTTCAATAGCTATTTATACTCTACAAATTTAAGCCTATATATATTTTAACCTATTTCTACTTAATGCATGTCAATATTCTACATAATGTCACTTCATTCTTGACTAGTCTCTATTCTCCTTGTTTGACATTAGTAACTTCCCTCCTACAAGAGTCCAGCAATTGATTTATTTGTTATCATGCACTTTCCACTGATAAATACAAACAATATATTTTGAAATAGCCCAAGAATGAATGATTCCTTTGTTTTCTTCGACTGAGCTCTACCATTTCTCCTCAAATATGTACACCATATAATATACACTAATTTCTAGGCAATGTCTAAAACTATTGAAGTGGCTATTAACTCTTTCTTTCATTTAACTTCTTTTCTGCTCTGATCGACATACATTAGAAATTCTTATCTTTATTCCTGAAAATAAGAAAACAAAAGGCTTAAACAAATAATATGAGGCTTTGAATTGTGATCATTGGATTGGATCAACTCATGGAGTTTTGGATTAAAATTTAACATATGAATTTTTTTATATGTTTTTAACAAATATAACATTAGATTTATTCATTTGCATAGTTTCTAGAGGTTAAGTATCCTTTATCTATTAGTTAATTTCTTAATTAACATTTAATTGTTCAATAATCTGTAGTACCCCTCGTAGCTTATTACTGTTGAGACTATGTTTTAGCTGATACTGTTTTACTTTAGTTGATTGGACTAGACATATGTTATATTTATATTGTGGTGTGTTATTTGATGATTATGCTTTGGAGGTTAATTATCATGTTTGAACTGCAACAAAACATTATGTGATGGATTTTATATGATGGTTCATATGCATGTATTAATTGATGTAATTTAGATGATTATTCATATCTGGTACTTACCCCATACTGCATGTGTATGGTACCATGTTTGTTCTCATGTATGTCTTCTTTTCTATTTGACGTCCATGTATGGTAGTGGAGGAGGCATAGTTACCTGCATTGAGTCGAGTCCACACGTCCCAACCATCCCTACCATTGTCTCTTATTATATTTATATATGCACATGTACATGCAGTGGTTTTTATGTAGGTTGCAGGTACCGGTCATCGACTTCCCTGGCTTGACAGGATGAGCGTGCCCTCATTATGTCTCAATGGCAGAGAAGGGGAGTTAGCACTTAGGCCAATCCCCTAGCCCAACCTAATCATCCTAAAACCATGGATGAAATCTTACTTGACTTACCTGATTCAAATTCGTTCTAGCAGAACGAATCCAATATATATATTTTCTCGGTTGAGCATGATATTGATCATAGGTGTTGTTCCATGTTGATGTCGTATTTTGACCTTGTGGATTCATGTTTGATTTCTGATAGTAAATTATATTATGTTGGCGTATTAGTAAATATAATGTTATTAGTATGATATAACATAATCAGATATATATGGTTACCCTATGCCTCTTATAATAAAAATATTATTAATTATATATACGTTAATTTTATATATATGTTTATATATGTTTATATAGATACAACTTATCATGTATTTTGAAATATTGAGTGACATAACCTAATTCAAATGATAAATTGGAAATAAAAAAGAAATGAAATTCATAAGAGGAAATAAAATGAAAAGAAATTTACAATTTAAAATTGTTATATTTTGGGTAGTTGACTTGAATAGTAGGGGGAAATAATAAAATATTTCTCCCCCCACTTTCCAAGCCAATTTAGAGGGAGAAGAGAGGAACCTTTCATATGCAAAATTTAGAGAAGAGAATAGAGAGAGAAGTGAAGGGTTGAGGAAGAGAAGAGAGGGAGAGTAGAAGGCAATTTGGGAGGTGATCTGGAAGTAGCTGAGAGTTCAAGCTTGTGGGTTTGAGACGTATTCTCGGCTAGACTTCATCAGCCTGCTTGTTGAATCAGGTAGGGTTTGAGTTCCCTTAATATGCTCTAAATTAGTTTCAATTCTTTTCCAACAAAGTAGAGGATACACTTATCTTCTCAAATGAAGTGCGAAGCAATAAACAATTGAGATTTTAGCTTCCAATGTGGAATTTTAACACCTCAACATACAAACTTCTCCAATTCAATCATTAGTGGAAGCTAAATTTGAAATGGGCAAAACTTGTTATTTCCAAACACAATGGAACTTAGTCATATTTTGATCCAATGTTTGCCACAATACTTATTTATTAGATCATACAATTATTCCAAATTGAGGGAATTAGTAAATCAAATTGACAATCAAATTGGGAAACAAATAACATTATATATGGGATAGCAAAATAATCTAAGTGTTTCAATGGAGAAAACCAACAACAAAAATAAAACTAAGTCTTTGAACAAATAGACATTTCCAGCTCTCTGGAAAATGTATGGGAATAATTCCCATACACTTTCCAAAAACACATTCATTATTATATTATTTGTTTGCCACCTAACTTCATAAAATATATATTATATAGTTCAAAATATTAGAAACTTAACCATCCTATGAAATGGAGGATATATTAAATAATAAAATGAAATAAAAGCAAAATTCTATCTTCCCAAATGAGTGGGACCCACGCCATCTTGAAGGATTGAAATTTCAATATTCATAAATGAATAAATATTTTAAGTTTTCCTTGCATAGTGAAAATGACCCAAACTGACATGGTAATTATGGGTGACAAAGGGGTGGTCAAATCATGTTTCTCTTACATTACCTTAACACTCCTCCACTTGATTTTCGCACCACCTTTGGCAATAAAATATTCAATGTATTCCCCACCTCCAATCTTTCCATCATGGGTGTTCAACATGGGGATCCTCACTTTGACCTTGAAATTCCCTATGTTTACATGACTTTTTAAATGCATTAAACCACCTCATAAAATTTTTCAAGCTTTCTTTGCCATGGTGGGTGGCATACCTGGGCTTGAAGCCCACTTGGAGTATGTTTTAAATAAATATTTATGTCCTTTTTGACCTTCCTTATCTTGAGCACCTACCTCCTTGGAAAAAAATATTTTTCCCATGTCTTATCAAGATTATGGGCAAATCAATTAGTGTGCAGGCTTTTAATTGCTTGGGGTGGCGTGAGATGTTGAGAGAAAGTCTTTTCTTGCATTTAAATATTGATTTTTTTTAATTCCTTCCCAGCCAACATGGACGCCACTTTGACAATTGCATGTTTTTTGAAAAAGGTTATTTAGTCACCATGATTATTATGTGGATATGGTAGTTTAGTTTATGAAATATGGAGATAAAAGACGTTTATAAGAATTAGAGCCTAATTGAATTTGAGTAGGTACCTTATTAGAATGCTAGTCTAGGAGTTAAGTGGAGTAGTAAATTGATATACTTAATTTATGTAAGTTTTATTTAAAGATGTGTAATACATTTATAATTTGTGGGTTTTATTAATTAACACATTAATAATTATAATTAATATTACATTGTAACATTGGGAGTTAAGGTATGTTCATACTTCTTAAGTGATATAATATAATCTTTTAATTAGATAATGAATGTATTCTATAATCAATAAATACATATATAATAGGAAGAGATTAGTAATAGCTTGTCATAGTCAATTGTTGGGTTAACTAGTTCTTTTTAATTAGATAATATATTGAAATTATTAAGTGGGATTAGCATGGTGTCTTAAATTTTGTAATCACGATGTTCCATTTTCATCCTTTTCAATAGATTATATGGACATTGAAAAATATTTATAAAGTAGATTAGAAAATCACATATGTATGAACTTGCTATCTTTGTGAGCAAAAGGAAAATTTACTTGTTAAATGATTTTTGTAACTTTGTCTTCTTTACGAAATGTTATCTCCTTGTGTTACGATGTTCTCTTACTGTGTAAATTGTACGTGCATGTGAATTATACTGTTGATGTAGTCGATCTGCATACGGGATAGATGACCAATTAGGGGGTGAAATCTAGAGGCCGGGTATATGTTGTGGATATTAGTTATCTATGTTGTAGAATGTTTTATGATGCAATGTGGATTTTGTTTTCTATTGCTTGATGGAGAAAGTGTAAATGCAAGATCATGGTTGAGATGTCTATTTGATCTTTTTGATTATTACCTCCTGGTGGATAAATTTGAGTTAGTGGCCAAGTGGGTAAATGTTTTGATTTGTAAATATGATTTATTTGGTTATCTATTTATTGGGGCTTATCTTGATTTATGTGGCCACAAACCAGGATGGGTGTTGATTGGAAAACTAGGGTAGGTTATCTAGATGTGATGTAGGGGGTGGCTTGCAATGGATCGCCGAGGCCCACAAGTGGCTGAAGGATCATCCATTGACAAGTTTCTTAATTCCAGTGATAACATTATAAAAAAATTGATCTAGTTAGGAAAATATTAAAAAGATAATTTTTGATACTTTGCCCATGCCTTGAGTGTTGTCAGTTCAGTGAGGAACCTTCAGGACTAAACTCAAGGGTGGATCATCAATATACTTGTCTTCTTGAGAGATATCGATGCCATGTATGATCACTTGAGTGCCGTCGGTTCAGTGAGGAACCTTCAAGACTAAACTCAAGGGTAGATCTACGTGATGACACCTTCCTACTCACACCTTAGATATCCTACATAGGTCAGTGCCTCTAGTAACCCTTCTACCCTCTTGATCTAGAGATATCTTTCTAGGTGGTGATTGGGATTGTTCCTTAGTACGTGCGTGGGCCTGATGTTATCTCCCTAGCACAGTGGGGTGGACCTCTGGGTTCCACATGGTCGGGAGGTAGTGTACTTCTCCATTGAGACTATTGCGGATATCCTCCATCACCTGATTGTTACTTGGAATAGATTACCACCATTGTTGTAGATTTATGTACCAGCTTCTATAAGATGTTATCTTGTACTTGTAGGAGATTTTATTTGATTATTTATGATCCCTACATCGATCCATGTTGCATTTGATAATTGTAATTGTATTAAATATCACCACATACCCTACGACATGTGTAGTGGATGTAGGTGATCATACGATGTAATGTAATTTGATTTATATAGATGTACTTAGTTTCATTATGTATGTATAAGTTCTTTAGAATTTGATCATGTTAGCGTAGTGTTAGTTAGACAATGTAATACTACGTCAGGGACCCTTGAGAACAAAAATAAAATGATGTGTATATTCAAACTCATGAATGTAAACCATTGCGATAATATGTTCAATGTGCATGTTAACTTTAGTAAACAAAAAAATAAAAATTGGTGCATAACTTAGCATAACTTTAGTGAAATTCTCTTGGGTCTCATGGTAGGGCATTACATCTAGTATCAGAGCATGAGTTCTACACTGGGAACTCTAGGATAATATGTGCACCCATTAGGTTCATTAGGTAAACATGTTAAAACAAAATATTAGACATCAAAACAAATTGTTTGTAAAAATCTTTAACTTCCATGAAAACTTAAACCAAAACAAAACTTGAACATCATGAGACTTCTTGTTTGTTTGAAAACTCAAAACATAAACAAAACTTAAACATTTTGAGAATCACCATTGATACAGTTACTTGGGAGTTGTTCCTTGAGAGCTTCCGAGACTGATTCTTATCAGAGCAGTGGAGACAGGACCGTGCAGATGAGTATCACTACCTGAGGCAGAGGAATATGACTGTGCAAGTATATGAATGGAAATTCTTTGAGCTTAAATAGTATGTGGGTTATAGTAGTGAATCAACCCTCATGATACAACATTTTATTAGAGGGCTTAGTGCCCATATTGGAGGGGAAGTAAAAGTTTTGGAGCCTAAGACCCTTAGAGAAGCAGTAACTAAAGAAATACTCATAGAGAAGAAATTCCTTTGGGGTCATATGACATTGTATTAGGCATGGATTGGTTGGAATCCCATGGAGCCACCATTGATTGTAGAAAGAAGATAATTAAGTGCAAGGATGATCGAGGTAGAAACATTGAGATTGTAGGTATTCATCATCCTATTTCTCTTCGTATGATTTCTACCATATAGTTGAAGTGAAGCATGAGAAAGGGATGTCAAGTGTTTGCAGTGTCTTTGAGTGAGATTGAGGATGATGAAGGTGAGAAGAAGTCCTTCGATCACCCTATGCTACAGGAATTCATTGATGTCTTTCCAGATGAGATCCCGGGTATGCCACCAAAGTGGGATATCAATTTTCATATTGATCTTATTCCAGGAGCAGAGCCTATATCTAGAGCTCCATACAAGATGTCTACATAGGAGTTGAGTGAGTTGAAGTTGCAATTGGAAGAATTGTTGGCTAAGGGATGTATCAGGCCTAGTGTTCACCTTGGGGAGCACCAGTTCTCTTTGTCAAAAAGAAGGATGGTTCATTATGATTGTGCATTGATTACAGATAGTTGAACAAAGTATCAGTCAAGAATAGGTATCCTTTTCCACGGATTGATGATCTCTTTGATCAGGTGAAAGGTGCAAGTGTGTTCTCTAAAATAGATCTCAAGTCAAGTTATCATCAATTGCACATTAGAGAGGAGGACATCCACAAGATAGCTTTTCGGACACGCTATGGTCACTATGAGATCACAGTGGTACCATTTGTGATGCAGGAGCATCCTGGGTGTAAGAGCAATCTTGCATCACCCAAAAATATTTTTGCTTTTGTATTCAATAAAGGCTATTTTGGTGCAGAGCTGCTATTTATGGAAAGTTACTATTTTTGGTAATTTTTGTATGTGCTCAGAATGATCTGATTTCTTTCTTGGAGGTTCATTTTGGTCATATAAGTCTGCCAGCAAAGTTTCATGGCTAGATCAGGTGTAGTTTTGAAGATATTGAAGATTTTCGGTATTGGCAGCAGGGTACAGAAACTTCAAACTCAGTTTTGAAGGCTTTAGAGGCCCCGGATGAGGTCAAAAATTTGGGTGACAAGCGCTTGCGCCAGTCAAGCCTGTAGAGCGCTTCGTGGCGTTTCCAAAATGGGGTTATAATAGTCAATCGGGTCAACTGGTGATGACTTATGATCTCCGGAAGTCGGGTCACCTGAAATGGCGGAAAATAATTTTCCTTCAAAATTTCTGTTTGGGTTTCAAAAGTTATTTTGAGCCGACTTTGATCTAATAAATTGAAAAATAAAATAATTCTAAGTTTGGTCGGCCCTTAGGGCTAAATTTCTGGAACCTTCTCGGGCGGTGGAAATTGCCTATATAAGAAAGGCTGTATTATTGTCTTAGGCAGTTCAGAATAGTTCTGGGTAATAGTTCGAGGCTTTGTCCTACAGAATATTGTAAGGGAATGCCCATGTGGCTTTGCATATTGTAATTCTGAAAGTTTGTAATTCCACATTTGTGGAGATAATAAGAAGCCAATTTTCTGTTCTTGCATATTGTTGTTGTTTCTCTATTTCTGTTATGTGTTTGTGGTATTAAGGGGAGCACCCTTCATCAAGTGGTATCAGAGCCAGGTTCTTGAGTGTGTAAACAGATCACCGACTGTGAGGTAGTTTGCACCAGGACTGTGGCTAGGGTTTCAGCGCGCATCGTGAAAATGCCTCCACGAAGGGAACGTGGCGGAAGAGCTGGTGTTGTAACACATGAGGTTAGAGAGCTGCAGAGACAAGTGCGAGCATTACAAGAAGAGATTCGTAGAGGAATGAATCTTAATGTCAGAGATGAAAGCGAGGATGAAGCCGAAGAAGAATATCAAGCAGGAGAAGTTGAAATTGTGAACCAGGAGGAAGAAAGACTTTTTCGGGCCATTTTCAAGATTGGGAAAAGACCTAAGATTGAGGTTCCTACATTTTCTGGAAATCTTAACCCAGAGGAATTGATTGACTGGATCAATGAATGTGAGGAATATTTTGAGTACGAAGATGTTGACGATTCTGATAGAGTCAAATTTGCGAAGGCCAGACTGAAAGGTCATGCGAAGATCTGGTGGCAAGAAATTCAATTGGAGCGAAATAAAAGAGGGAAAGATAAAATCACAAGATGGGATCGGATGGTGGATAAATTGAAGCGGCAGTTCATTCCTGTTGATTATGAGCTTGACCTACTGAAGAAAATGCAGAGTTTGAAGCAAGCAGGAAGATCTGTTCAGGAGTATACAGAGGAGTTCTATCGACTTCTCATCAGAACAGGCCATGCAGAAGCTGATAAGGAGAAAGTTGCCCGATACCTTAATGGGTTAAGGCCAAGCATTCAGGAGGAGCTGAATCTAGTTCGAATGAACAGTATTGAGGAGGCATACCAATTTGCCCTAAAAGTAGAGGAAAAGCTGAACAAGAAGTTTGAGAGCAGACAAAATGGAAGAGGTCGCGGTGGATGATCTGGTGGACGGTCATATGGTGGCCAAAATGAAGATTTGAAAAAGAAGGATGAGGCCAGTAGCAGTCAGAATCAGCGTGGAAATAATTTCAATCACTTCTAGGATCAGAATAATAGAGATCAGAGAGAAAGAGGAAGAGGACAAGGATCTAGAAGAGGAGGCTTCTGTGGAACATGTTTTCACTGTGGAGAAGAAGGTCATAGGGCATTTGAATGTCCTCAGCACCAAGGTAGAACAGACAGGAGGAATGAAGGCCAGGCCAGAGTTGCACATATAGATGAAGATGCCAGATCATCAAATTCTAAAGATGCTGAAAGAGGAGAAAGGTTGATTAACAGAAGAGTCCTGTTGAGTGGTGAGAATGAACCTAAGCAAAGGAGGAGCCTGTTTCGCACTAGGTGAAAGTGTGAAGGTAAATGTTGTGATGTGATCATTGATAGTGGAAGCACTGACAATTTGGTGTCAGAAGAGATGGTGACAAAGTTGAAGCTCAAGAGACAGAAACACCCACATCCATATCGGATTGCCTGGGTACAGGATGACCACAAGGTCATGGTCAATGAACAATGCCTGGTGAAGTTCAAGATTGGCGGATACCAAGATGAGGTATTGTGTGATATCATATCTATGGATGCATGTCATATGTTGTTGGGTAGACCGTGGCAGTTTGACAGATGTGTTGTACATGATGGTCGTGCGAATACATATTCCCTGACAAAGGATGGAGTGCGACATAAGCTAAAGCCATTGAAGGAGACCGAAGAAAAGGTATGTGGTAATGCAAGAATAACATTTGTTGATGGAAAGAAATTCCTAGATGGTATGAGGCATGAGCATGTATGTTTTGCTTTAATTCCAAAAGCTGGTAAAGAGGAAGTAGAAAATGTTCCTGTAGAAGTTGTAGATTTGTTGAATGAGTTTCAGGATATTGTATCCGATAACGTGCCTGATGGATTACCACCAGTCAGGAAGATCAGTCATCAAATGGACTTGATCCCAGGAGCGAGTTTGCCGAATAAGGTAGCACACAGAATGACACCTGCAGAAAGTGAGGAGTTGAACAGACAAGTACATGAACTGCTACAAAAAGGATTGATCCGTGAGAGTCTGAGTCCCTGTGCTGTACCAGCGGTATTAGCACCAAAGAAGAATGGAGAGTGGAGGATGTGTACAGATTCTAGGTCAATAAACAAGATCACAATCAAGTACAGGTTTCCATTGCCACGAATGGATGATATTATGGACTGTTTGAGTGGAGCTGTGTATTTCTCAAAGATAGATCTGAAGAGTGGATATCATCAGATTCGGATCAGAGAAGGAGATGAATGGAAGACTGCCTTTAAGACAAAGGAAAGACTATATGAGTGGTTAGTCATGCCTTTTGGGCTAACCAATGCACCGAGCACTTTCATGCGGCTCATGAATGAGGTTCTGAAAGAATTTCTAGGTAAGTTTGTCATTGTTTACCTAGATGATATTTTTATTTTTAGCAAGACATTGGAGGAACATATGATGCATATTCGTATGGTGTTTGAGAAGTTGAGAGATGAGAAATTGTTGATTAATTTGAAGAAGTGCAGTTTTGTGAAGAAAGAGTTAGTGTATTTGGGATTTGTAGTTTCAGCAGAAGGTCTTAAAATGGACTCAGAGAAGGTACAGGCTATCCTTGAATGGCCTACTCCAAGGAGTGCTACTAAGGTAAGATCTTTTCATGGTCTAGCTAGTTTTTACCGAAAGTTTATCAGAAATTTTAGCAGTATTTGTGGACCCTTGACTGAAACAATGAGAGGGGATAGAAAAGAGTTTTCAATTGTTGAAACAAAAAGTTACAGAACAACCTGTTTTAGCACTTCCAAATTTTAATAAGGTGTTTCAAGTAGATTGTGATGCTAGTGGTACTGCAATAGGAGCTGTTATGAGCCAAGAAGGTAAACCTATTGCTTATTTCAGTGAGAAGTTAAATGATGCCAAGAGGAAGTATTCTGTTTATGATCAGGAATTTTATGCTATAGTTCAGGCATTAAAGAAGTGGAGAAATTATCTACTTCCTAAGGAGTTTGTTTTGTATACTGATCATAAAGCTTTGCAATATTTGAATAGTCAAGGAAAATTGAATCAAAGGCATTTGAAATGGGTTGAGTTTTTGCAGAGTTATACATTTGTTTTGAAACACAGGAGTGGAAAGTCTAATAGGGTTGCAGATGCTCTTAGCAGAAGGCAACTATTGCTGACAGAAATGCAGATTGAAGTGGTTGGGTTCAATGAACTCAAGAATTTGTATCCAGAGGATCCTGATTTTGGTGAAGCTTGGAAAGCTTGTACAGAACCTGTTACTCTAGACAGGACGAAATGGTTGGATTTCATCATCCAGGATGATATGCTATTCAGAGGGAGTCAGTTGTGCATTCCACGAAGTTCTATGAGGGAGAATCTCATCAAGGAGAAGCATAGCGGAGGATTGGCTGGACATTTTGGTCATGATAAAACCATTGGTTTGGTTAGTGAGAATTATTATTGGCCACAGTTGCAGCAAGATGTGAAGAAGTTTGTACAGAGTTGCAGAGTATGTCAGATGGCAAAAGGAGTGAAGCAGAATACAAGATTGTATCAGCCATTACCCGTACCAGAGAAGCCTTGGGAGGATATCAGCATGGACTTTGTTCTTGGTTTACCAAGGACACAGCGGGGACACGATTCAATTTTTGTGGTGGTTGACAGATTTTCAAAGATGCCACATTTCATTCCCTGCAAGAAGACTAATGATGCTGTTCATGTAGCAGAATTATTTTTCAGAGAAGTAGTGAGACTTCATGGTTTGCCAAAGACCATAGTTTCAGATCGGGACACTAAGTTTGTTGGATATTTCTGGCGTACATTGTGGAAGAAGTTGAAGACAGATTTGAAGTTTAGTTCATCACATCATCCACACATTGATGGACAGACAGAGGTGGTGAATAGAAGTTTGAGAAATTTGCTGAGATGTTTGGTTGGAGATAAGCCAGCAGGATGGGATTTGATTTTACCACAGGCGGAATTTGCATACAATAATTCTGTCAACAAGAGCACTGGTAAATCACCATTCCAGATTATATATGGAAGTAGTCCGAGAAATGCATCTAAATTGAGGAAGATAGATAAAGGAGAAATAAGTAGTGCTGAAGCTGAAGATTTTGCAGAACACTTGAAGAACAACCATGAGGAGGTGAGGAAGCATATTAACAAGATGAATGTGCAGTATAAGGCTAAGGCAGATGAGAAAAGGAGGTATAAGGAATTTCAGGTTGGTGATGAAGTCATGGTTCATTTGCGGAAGGAGCGGTTTCCGGTTGGTACATATAACAAGCTGAAAATGAAGAAGTTTGGACCATGTAAGATACTGAAGAAACATGATTCAGGAAATGCATATGAGGTAGAATTGCCTACTGAGCTAAATATTTCACCAGTGTTTAACATTTCAGATCTGACAGAGTATCATGAAGGAGGTGTTGAAGATGAGATCACAGCAGCACAGTGGAGTATTCCAGCAACTAGTTCAGACACTAAGGAGATTGAAGATATACTGGACAGTCATGTTGGCAGAAGCACAAGGAACAGGACATATGAAGAATATCTGGTCAAATAGAAAGGACGACCCGTTGAAGATTCATCATGGCTAACAAAGGAGGAGGTTAACCGTCTTGGTTTTCCTCTGCACGCCTGAGTCGTGACAGGGTCACTTCTCAAATTACTCCGGGTGTCTGATGCAGGAGCATCCTGGCTGTAAGAGCAATCTTACATCACCCAAAAATATTTCTACTTTTGTATTCAATAAAGGCTATTTTAGTGCAGAGTTGCTATTTATGGAAAGTTACTATTTTTGGTAATTTTCGTATGTGCTCAGAATGATCTGATTTCTTTCTTGGAGGTTCATTTTGGTCATATAAGTCTGCCAGCAAAGTTTCATGGCTAGATCAGGTGTAGTTTTGAAGATATTGAAGATTTTCGGTATTGGAAGCAGAGTACAGAAACTTCGAACTCAGTTTTGAAGGCTTTAGAGGGCCCGGATGAGGTCAAAAATTTGGGTGACAGGCGCTTGCGCCAGTAAAGCTTGTAGAGCGCTTCGTGGCATTTCCGAAATGGGGTTATAATAGTCAATCGGGTCAACTGGTGATTACTTATGATCTCCGGAAGTCGGGTCACCTGAAATGGCAGAAAATAATTTTCTTTCAAAATTTCTGTTTGGGTTTCAAAAGTTATTTTGAGCTGACTTTGATGTAATAAATTGAAAAATAAAATAATTCTAAGTTTGGTCGGCCCTTAGGGCTAAATTTCTGGAACCTTCTCGGGCGGTGGAAATTGCCTATATAAGGAAGGTTGTATTATTGTCTTAGGCAGTTCAGAATAGTTCTGGGTAATAGTTCGAGGCTTTGTCCTACAGAATATTGTAAGGGAATGCCCATGTGGCTTTGCATATTGTAATTCTGAAAGTTTGTAATTCCACATTTGTGGAGATAATAAGAAGCCAATTTTTTGTTCTTGCATATAGTTGTTGTTTCTCTATTTCTATTATGTGTTTGTGCTATGAAGGGGAGCACCCTTCATCAAGTGGTATCAGAGCCAGGTTCTTGAGTGTGTAAATAGATCGCCGACTGTGAGTCAGTTTGCACCAGGACCGTGGCTAGGGTTTCAGCGCGCATCGCGAAAATGCCTCCACGAAGGGAACGTGGCGGAAGAGCTGGTGTTGTAACACCTGAGGTTAGAGAGCTGCAGAGACAAGTGTGAGCATTACAAGAAGAGATTCATAGAGGAATGAATCTTAATGTCAGAGATGAAAGCGAGGATGAAGCCGAAGAAGAATATCAAGCAGGAGAAGTTGAAATTGTGAACCAGGAGGAAGAAAGACTTTTTCGGGCCATTTTCAGGATTGGGAAAAGACCTAAGATTGAGGTTCTTACATTTTCTGGAAATCTTAACCCAGAGGAATTGTTGACTAGATCAATGAATGTGAGGAATATTTTGAGTACGAAGATGTTGACGATCCTGATAGAGTCAAATTTACGAAGGCCAGACTGAAAGGTCATGCGAAGATCTGGTGGCAAGAAATTCAATTAGAGTGAAATAGAAGAGGGAAAGATAAAATCACAAGATGGGATCGGATGGTGGATAAATTGAAGCGGTAATTCATTCCTGTTGATTATGAGCTTGACCTACTGAAGAAAATGCAGAGTTTGAAGAAAGCATGAAGATCTGTTCAGGAGTATACAGAGGAGTTCTATCGACTTCTCATTAGAACAGGCCATGCAGAAGCTGATAAGGAGAAAGTTTCCCGATACCTTAATGGGTTAAGGCCAAGCATTCACGAGGAGCTGAATCTGGTTCGAATGAATAGTATTGAGGAGGCATACCAATTTGCCCTAAAAGTAGAGGAAAAGCTGAACAAGAAGTTCAAGAGCAGACAAAATGGAAGAGGTCGCGGTGGACGATCTGGTGGACGGTCATATGGTGGCCGAAATGAAGATCTGAAAAAGAAGGATGAGGCCGGTAGCAGTCAGAATCAGCATGGAAATAATTCCAATCGCTTCCAGGATCAGAATAATAGAGATCAGAGAGGAAGAGGAAGAGGACAAGGATCTGGAATAGGAGGCTTCCGTGGAACATGTTTTCATTGTGGAGAAGAAGGTCATAGGGCATTTGAATGTCCTCAGCGCCAAGGCAGAACAGACAGGAGGAATGAAGGCCAGGCCAGAGTTGCACATGTAGATGAAGATGCCAGATCATCAAATTCTGAAGATGCTGAAAGAGGAGAAACGTTGATTAATAGAAGAGTCCTGTTGAGTGGTGAGAATGAACCTGAGTAAAGGAGGAGCCTATTTTGCACCAGGTGCAAGTGTGAAGGTAAATGTTGTGATGTGATAATTGATAGTGGAAGTACTGACAATTTGGTGTCAGAAGAGATGGTGACAAAGTTGAAGCTCAAGAGACAGAAACACCCACATCCATATCGGATTGCCTGGGTACAAGATGACCACAAGGTCATGGTCAATGAACAATGCCTGGTGAAGTTCAAGATTGGCGGATACCAAGATGAGGTATTGTGTGATATCATATCTATGGATGCATGTCATATGTTGTTGGGTAGACCATGGCAGTTTGACAGATGTGCTGTACATGATGGTCGTGCGAATTCCTATTTCCTGATAAAGGATGGAGTGCGACATAAGCTAAAGCCATTAAGGAGACCGAAGAAAAGGTATGTGGTAATGCAAGAATAACATTTGTTGATGGAAAGAAATTCCTAGATGGTATGAGGCATGAGCATGTATGTTTTGCTTTAATTCCAAAAGCTGGTAAAGAGGAAGTAGAAGATGTTCCTGTAGAAGTTGCAGATTTGTTGAATGAGTTTCAGGATATTGTCTTCGATAACGTGCCTGATGGATTACCACCAGTCAGGAAGATCAATCATCAGATGGACTTGATCCCAGGAGCGAGTTTGCTGAATAAGGCAGCACACAGAATGACACCTGCAGAAAGTGAGGAGTTGAACAGATAAGTACATGAACTGCTACAGAAAGGATTGATCCGTGAGAGTCTGAGTCCCTGTGCTGTACCAGCGGTATTAGCACCAAAGAAGAATGGAGAGTGGAGGATGTGTACAGATTGTAGGGCAATAAATAAGATCAAAATCAAGTACAGATTTCCATTGCCACGAATGGATGATATTATGGACTGTTTGAGTGGAGCTGTGTATTTCTCAAAGATAGATCTGAAGAGTGGATATCATCAGATTTGGATCAGAGAAGGAGATGAATGGAAGACTGCCTTTAAGACAAAGGAAGGACTATATGAGTGGTTAGTCATGCCTTTTGGGCTAACCAATGCATCGAGCACTTTCATGCGGCTCATGAATGAGGTTCTGAAAGAATTTCTAGGTAAGTTTGTCATTGTTTACCTAGATGATATTTTGATTTTTAGCAAGACATTGGAGGAACATATGATGCATATTCGTATGGTGTTTGAGAAGTTGAGAGATGAGAAATTGTTGATTAATTTGAAGAAGTGTAGTTTTGTGAAGAAAGAGTTAGTGTATTTGGGATTTGTAGTTTCAGCAGAAGGTCTAAAAATGGACCCAGAGAAGGTACAGGCTATCCTTGAATGGCCTACTCCAAGGAGTGCTACTGAGGTAAGATCTTTTCATGGTCTAGCTAGCTTTTACCGAAAGTTTATCAAAAATTTTAGCAGTATTTGTGGACCCTTGACTGAAACAATGAGAGGGGATAGAAAAGAGTTTAAGTGGACTAATGGGGCAGAAAAGAGTTTTCAATTGTTGAAACAAAAAGTTACAGAACAACCTGTTTTAGCACTTCCAAATTTTAATAAGGTGTTTCAAGTAGATTGTGATGCTAGTGGTACTGCAATAGGAGCTGTTATGAGCCAAGAAGGTAAACCTATTGCTTATTTCAGTGAGAAGTTAAATGATCCCAAGAGGAAGTATTCTGTTTATGATCAGGAATTTTATGCTATAGTTCAAGCATTAAAGAAGTGGAGACATTATCTACTTCCTAAGGAGTTTGTTTTGTATACTGATCATCAAGCTTTGCAATATTTGAATAGTCAAGGAAAATTGAATTAAAGGCATTTGAAATGGGTTGAGTTTTTGCAGAGCTATACATTTGTTTTGAAACACAGGAGTGGAAAGTCTAATAGGGTTGCAGATGCTCTTAGCAGAAGGCAACTATTGCTAACAAAAATGCAGATTGAAGTGGTTGGGTTCAAGGAACTCAAGAATTTGTATCCAGAGGATCCTGATTTTGGTAAAGCTTGGAAAGCTTGTACAGAACCTGTTACTCTAGACAGGACGAAATGGTTGGATTTCATCATCCAGGATGATATGCTATTCAGAGGGAGTCAGTTGTGCATTCCACGAAGTTCCATGAGGGAGAATCTCATCAAGGAGAAGCATAGCGGAGGATTGGCTGGACATTTTGGTCGTGATAAAACCATTGGTTTAGTTAGTGAGAATTATTATTGGCCACAGTTGCAGCAAGATGTGAAGAAGTTTGTACAGAGTTGCAGAGTATGTCAGATGGTGAAAGGAGTGAAGTAGAATACAGGATTGTATCAGCCATTACCCATACCAGAGAAGCCTTGGGAGGATATCAGCATGGACTTTGTTCTTGGTTTACCGAGGACACAGCGGGGACATGATTCAATTTTTGTGGTGGTTGACAGATTTTCAAAGATAGCACATTTCATTCCCTGCAAGAAGACTAATGATGCTGTTCATGTAGCAGAATTTTTTTTCAGAGAAGTAGTGAGACTTCATGGTTTGCCAAAGACCATAGTTTCAGATCGGGACACTAAGTTTGTTGGATATTTCTGGCGTACATTGTGGAAGAAGTTGAAGACAGATTTGAAGTTTAGTTCATCACATCATCCATAGACTGATGGACAGACAGAGGTGGTGAATAGAAGTTTGGGAAATTTGCTGAGATGTTTGGTTGGAGATAAGCCAGCAGGATGGGATTTGATTTTACCACAGGCGAAATTTGCATACAATAATTCTGTCAACAAGAGCACTGGTAAATCACCATTCTAGATTATATATGGAAGTAGTCTGAGAAATGCATCTGAATTGAGGAAGATAGATAAAGGAGAAATAAGTAGTGCTGAAGCTGAAGATTTTGCAGAACACTTGAAGAACATCCATGAGGAGGTGAGGAAGCATATTAACAAGATGAATGCGCAGTATAAGGCTAAGGTAGATGAGAAAAGGAGGTATAAGGAATTTTAGGTTGGTGATGAATTCATGGTTCATTTGCGGAAGGAGCGGTTTCCGGTTGGTACCTATAACAAGCTGAAAATGAAGAAGTTTGGACCATGTAAGATACTGAAGAAACATGATTCAGGAAATGCATATGAGGTAGAATTGCCTACTGAGCTAAATATTTCACCAGTGTTTAACATTTCAGATCTGACAGAGTATCATGAAGGAGGTGTTGAAGATGAGATCACAGCAGCACAGTGGAGTATTCCAGCAACTAGTTCAGACACTAAGGAGATTGAAGATATACTGGACAGTCGTGTTGGTAGAAGCACAAGAAATAGGACATATGAAGAATATCTGGTCAAATGGAAAGGACGACCCGTTGAAGATTCATCATGGCTAACAAAGGAGGAGGTTAACCGTCTTGGGTTTCCTCTGCACGCCTGAGTCGTGACAGGGTCACTGCTCAAATTACTCTAGGTGTCTGATGCAGGAGCATCCTGGGTGTAAGAGCAATCTTGCATCACCCAAAAATATTTCTGCTTTTGTATTCAATAAAGGCTATTTTAGTGTAGAGCTGCTATTTATGGAAAGTTACTATTTTTGGTAATTTTCGTATGTGCTCAGAATGATCTGATTTCTTTCTTGGAGGTTCATTTTGGTCATATAAGTCTGCCAGCAAAGTTTCATAGCTAGATCAGGTGTAGTTTTGAAGATATTGAAGATTTTCGGTATTGGCAGCAGGGTATAGAAACTTCGAACTCAGTTTTGAAGGCTTTAGAGGCCCCGGATGAGGTCAAAAATTTGGGTGACGGGCGCTTGCACCAGTCAAGCTTGTAGAGCGCTTCGTGGTATTTTCGAAATGGGGTTATAATAGTCAATCGGGTCAACTGGTGATGACTTATGATCTCCGGAAGTCGGGTCACCTGAAATGGCGGAAAATAATTTTCTTTCAAAATTTTTGTTCGGGTTTCAAAAGTTATTTTGAGCCGACTTTGATGTAATAAATTGAAAAATAAAATAATTCTAAGTTTGGTCGGCCCTTAGGGCTAAATTTCTGGAACCTTCTCGGGCGGTGGAAATTGCCTATATAAGGAAGGCTGTATTATTGTCTTAGGCAGTTCAGAATAGTTCTGGGTAATAGTTCGAGGCTTTGTCCTACAGAATATTGTAAGGGAATGCCCATGTGGCTTTGCATATTGTAATTCTGAAAGTTTGTAATTCCACATTTGTGGAGATAATAAGAAGCCAATTTTCTGTTCTTGCATATTGTTGTTGTTTCTCTATTTCTGTTATGTGTTTGTGGTATTAAGGGGAGCACCCTTCATCAATTTGGCTTGATGAATGCTCCATCTATATTCATGAGTTTGATGAATGGGGTATTTTGTAAGTATCTTGATCACTTCATTATTGTCTTCTTGGATGATATTTTGGTTTATTCTAAATCCATGGAGGAACATAAAGAGCATCTTCGATTGGTATTGCAGTGCCTTAGAGAGAATCAGTTGTATGCTAATCCAACCAAGTGTGAATTCTTCAAGATAGAGATTTATTACTTGGGCCATGTGATCTTGAGTGATGGTATTTCAGTGGATCCCGCAAAGATTCAAGCTATAGTTGATTGGCCGACACCTACAAATGTGTCAGAGGTTCGCAGTTTCATGGGTTTAGCAGGATATTATCATAAGTTTGTAGAGAACTTCTCTAGAGTTGCTTATCCCATCACATCATTGTAGAGAAAGGACAAGAAGTTCAGTTGGTCTGAGAAGTGTGAAGAGGCATTCAGAACCCTCAAGCATAAGTTGACTAGTGCACCTATTCTTTCTGTACCTGATCCCACAAGTGATTTTGTGGTTTGTACAGATGCTTCATTGAAAGGTATTGGAGCAGTCCTCATGCAGGGAGGATGGGTGATTTCTTATGAGTCTCACAATCTCAAGGATCATGAGTTGAACTATCCCATGCATGATCTTGAGCTAGCAGTGGTAGTCCATGCTTTGGTCTGATGGAGACACTTTTTATTGGGACATCAATTTGAGCTTCATACTGATCATCGCAGTCTACAGTATATTTTCACTCAGCCTAATCTAAATGCTAGACAGAGGAGATGGATGGAGTTCCTTTGTGAGTATGATTTTGAGGTTAAGTATATCCAAGGGAAGGAGAATGTGGTAGCCGATGCTCTAAGTAGGAAGAGGTGAGTTGCAACTGTGGCTACACTTGGTGTTGATTTGAGGAGTAGGATGTTGCAGGCACTTCCTCGAGATATTTTTTTCATGAGGTGAAGGAAGAGATTGAGTTTGGGAGACCTCTAGTAGGTCGTTTTGAGGGGTATGAGTTGGAGTCAGATGGTTTTTTGTGTCATGTGAGCCGGATCTATATACCACCATTGGATGATCTTCGTTCATTGATCTTATCTGAGGCTCATTGTGCAACTTACTCGGCACATTCTGGTGTCAAGAAGTTGCACTTAGATCTTCGAGAGCTATATCATTGGTCAAGAATGAAGAGGGATATTGCTGATTTTGTTGCTAGGTGCTTAGAGTGTCAGAGGGTTAAGGTAGAACATCAGCATCCAGCAGGACTGTTACAGTCACATAGTATTCCCTCATGGAAATGGGATGTTATATCGATGGATTTTATCATGGGTTTGCCTTTGACACCCCGTAGACATGATGCTATCATGGTCACTATTGATCGGTTGACTAAGGTAGCTCATTTTTCTCCCATGAGATCCTCTTACATAGCTTCATCAATAGCTAGAGTCTTTATGCAGGACATAGTGAGATTGCACGGTATTCCTCGAAAGATTATTTTGGATAGGGATCCAGTATTTACTTTTGCATTTTGGACTTCTTTGTAGCATGATTTGGGTGCTTAGTTGAACTTTAGCACAGCCTATCACCCTCAGACAAATGGGTAGATAGAGCGTGTGAATCAGGACCTAGAGGATATGTTGAGGATGTATGTCATGGATAGGCAGACACATTGGGAGGATTATCTATACCTGGTGGAGTTTGCATATAATAATGGATACCATAGTTCCATTGGCATGTCACCATTTCAGGCATTGTATGGACATCCTTGTCGTACACCCCTTAGTTGGGATAGGATAGATGACAGGATTCTTTTGGGACCAGAGATGCTTCATGATATGGAGCAATAGGTAGAGCGCATTCGGGAGCATTTGATTACTGCACATGATAGACAGAAGAAATATGCAGATGCCCATAGGATAGATATTCAATTTTTAGTTGGAGATAAGGTGTTCTTGAGAGTGCATCCAAGGAAGAGTCCAATCTATTACGGAAAGGGTTCTAAATTGGCGCCTCGATTTGTTGGCCCATTCAAGATTTTGGAGAGGATAGGTCCAGTTGCTTACCATCTTGCATTGCCACCTAGCCTATCTCGCATACATGATGTATTCCATGTTTCTGTTCTTAGGAAATATATTCCAGATGTGACCCATGTCCTTGATTGGAATGCACTACAGGTCGAGGACAAGCAACTAGCTTTGGAGCTCGTACGCATTCTGGAGCTTCAGGATATCACACTCAGAGGTCGCATTATTCCACAGGCCAGGGTCCAATGGGACCCAAATGATGAGACCACAGCTACTTGGGAGGATGCATCTTGATTACAGGATGCCTATCCTTATCTGTTTGCAGGCTTCTAGGAGTAAGCCTCATCCTAGGGGGGGAGGATGTAGTACCCCTCGTAGCTTATTACTCTTGAGACTATGTTTTAGCTGATGCAGTTTTACTTTAGTTGATTGGACTAGACATATGTTATATTTATATTGTGGTGTGTTATTTGATGATTATGCTTTGGAGGTGAATTATCATGTTTGAACTGGAACAAAACATTATGTGATGGATTTTATATGATGGTTCATATGCATGTATTAATTAATGTAATTTAGATGATTATTCATATCTGGTACTTACCCCATACTGCATGTGTATGGTATCATGTTTGTTCTCATGTATGTCTTCTTTTTTGTTTGACGTGCATGTATGGTAGTGGAGGAGGCATAGTTACTTGCATTGAGTCAGGTCCACATGTCCCAGCCATCCCTACCATTGTTTGTTATTATATTTATATATGCACATGTACATGCACTAGTTTTTATGCAGGTTGCAAGTACCAGGCATCGACATCCCTGGCTTGACAGGATGAGCATGCCCTCATTATGTCTCAATGGTGGAGAAGGGGAGTTAGCACTTAGGCCAATCCCCTAGCCCACCCTAGTCATCCTAAAACCATGGATGAAATCTTACTTGACTTACTTGATTCAAATTCATTCTAGCAGAATGAATCCAATATATATATTTTCTCGGTTAAGCATGATATTGATCATAGGTGTTGTTCCATGTTGATGTCGTATTTTGACCTTGTGGATTCATGTTTGATTTCTAATAGAAAATTATATTATGTTGGCGTATTAGTAAATATAATGTTATTAGTATGATATAACATAATCAGATATATATGGTTACCTTATGCCTCTTGTAATAAAAATATTATTAATTATATATACGTTAATTTTATATATATGTATATATATGTTTATATAGATACAACTTATCATGTATTTTGAAATATTGAGTGACATAACCTAATTCAAATGATAAATTGGAAATAAAAAAGAAATGAAATTCATAAGAGGAAATAAAATGAAAAGAAATTTACAATTTAAAATTGTTATATTTTGGGTAGTTGACTTGAATAGTAGGGGGAAATAATAAAATATTTCTCCCCCCACTTTCCAAGCCAATTTAGAGGGAGAAGAGAGGAACCTTTCATATGCAAAATTTAGAGAAGAGAATAGAGAGAGAAGTGAAGGGTTGAGGAAGAGAAGAGAGGGAGAGTAGAAGGCAATTTGGGAGGTGATCTGGAAGCAGCTGAGAGTTCAAGCTTGTGGGTTTGAGAGGTATTCTCAGCTAGACTTCATCAGCTTGCTTGTTGAATCAGGTAGGGTTTGAGTTCCCTTAATATGCTCTAAATTAGTTTCAATTCTTTTCCAACAAAGTAGAGGATACACTTATCTTCTCAAATGAAGTGCGAAGCAATAAACAATTGAGATTTTAGCTTCCAATGTGGAATTTTAACACCTCAACATACAAACTTCTCCAATTCAGTCATTAGTGGAAGCTAAATTTTAAATGGGCAAAACTTGTTATTTCCAAACACAATGGAACTTAGTCATATTTTGATCCAATGTTTGCCACAATACTTATTTATTAGATCATACAATTATTCCAAATTGAGGGAATTAGTAAATCAAATTGACAATCAAATTGGGAAACAAATAACATTATGTATGGGATAGAAAAATAATCTAAGTGTTTCAATGGAGAAAACCAACAACAAAAATAAAACTAAGTCTTTGAACAAATAGACATTTCCAGCTCTCTGGAAAATGTATGGGAATAATTCCCATACACTTTCCAAAAACACAGTCATTATTATATTATTTGTTTGCCACCTAACTTCATAAAATATATATTATATAGTTCAAAATATTAGAAACTTAACCATCCTATGAAATGGAGAATATATTAAATAATAAAATAAAATAAAAGCAAAATTCTATCTTCCCAAATGAGTGGGACCCACGCCATCTTGAAGGATTGAAATTTCAATATTCATAAATGAATAAATATTTTAAGTTTTCCTTGCATAGTGAAAATTACCCAAACTGACATGGCAATTATGGGTGACAAAGGGGTGGTCAAATCATGTTTCTCTTACATTACCTTAACACTCCTCCACTTGATTTTCGCACCACCTTTGGCAATAAAATATTCAATATATTCCCCACCTCCAATCTTTCCATCATGGGCGTTCAGCATGGGGATCTTCACTTTGACCTTGAAACTCCCTATGTTTACATTACTTTTTAAATGCATTAAACCACCTCATAAACTTTTTCAAGCTTTCTTTGCCATGGTGGGTGGCGTACTTGGGCTTGAAGCCCACTTGGAGCATGTTTTAAATAAATATTTATGTCCTTTTTGACCTTCCTTATCTTGAGCGCCTACCTCCTTGGAAAAAAATATTTTTCCCATGTCTTATCAAGATTATGGGAAAAATCAATTAGTGTGCAGGCTTTTAATTGCTTGGGGTGGCGTGAGATGTTGAGAGAAAGTCTTTTCTTGAATTTAAATATTGTTTTTTTAAAATTCCTTCCCATCCAACATGGAGGCCACTTTGACAATTGCATGTTTTTTGAAAAAGGTTATTTAGTTACCATGATTATTATGTCGATATGGTAGTTTAGTTTAGGAAATATGGAGATAAAAGAGGTTTATAATAATTAGAGCCTAATTGAATTTGAGTAGGTACCTTATTAGAATGCTAGTCTAGGAGTTAAGTGGAGTAGTAAATTGATATACTTAATTTATGTAAGTTTTATTTAAAGATGTGTAATGCATTTATAATTTGTGGGTTTTATTAATTAACACATTAATAATTATAATTAATATTACATTGTAACATTGGGAGTTAAGGTATGTTCATAGTTCTTAAGTGATATAATATAATCTTTTAATTAGATAATGAACGTATTCTATAATCAATAAATACATATATAATAGGAAGAGATTAGTAATAGCTTGTCGTAGTCGATTGTTGGGTTAACTAGTTCTTTTTAATTAGATAATATATTGAAATTATTAAGTGGGATTAGCATGGTGTCTTAAATTTTGTAATCACGATGTTCCATTTTCATCCTTTTCAATAGATTATATGGACATTGAAAAATATTTATAAATTAGATTAGAAAATCACATATGTATGAACTTGCTATCTTTGTGAGAAAAAGGAAAATTTACTTGTTAAATGATTTTTGTAAATTTTTCTTCTTTACGAAATGTTATCTCCTTGTGTTACGATGTTCTTTTACTGTGTAAATTGTACGTGCATGTGAATTATACTGTTGATGTAGTCGATCTACATACGGGATAGATGACCAATTAGGGGGTGAAATCTAGAGGCCGGGTATATGTTGTGGATATCAGTTATCTATGTTGTAGAATGTTTTATGATGCAATGTGGATTTTGTTTTCTATTGCTTGGTGGAGAAAGTGTAAATGCAAGATCATGGTTGAGATGTCTATTTGATCTTTTTGATTATTACCTCCTGGTGGATTAATTTGAGTTAGTGGCCAAGTGGGTAAATGTTTTGATTTGTAAATATGATTTATTTGGTTATCTGTTTATTAGGGCTTATCTTGATTTATGTGGCCACAAACCAGGATGGGTGTTGATTGGAAAACTAGGGTAGGTTATCTAGATGTGATGTAGGGGGTGGCTTGCAATGGATCACCGAGGCCCACAAGTGGCTAACGGATCATCCATTGACAAGTTTCTTAATTCTAGTGATAACATTATAAAAAAAATGATCTAGTTTGGAAAACATTAAAAAGATAATTTGTGATACTTTTCCCATGCCTTGAGTGCCGTCGGTTCAGTGAGGAACCTTCAAGACTAAACTCAAGGGTGGATCATTGATATACTTGTCTTCTTGAGAGATATCGATGCCACGTATGATCACTTGAGTGCCGTTGGTTCAGTGAGGAATCTTCAGGACTAAACTCAAGGGTAGATCTATATGATGACACCTTCCTACTCACACCTTAGATATCCTATGTATGTGAGTGCCTCTAGTAACCCTTCTACCCTCTTGATCTAGAGATATCTTTCTAGGTGGTGATTGGGATTGGTCCTTAGTATGTGCACGGGCCTAGTGTTATCTCCCTAGCACGGTGGGGTGGACCTTTGGGTTCCACATGGTCGGGAGGTAGTGTACTTCTCCATTGAGAGTATTGCGGATATCCTTCATCACCTGATTGTTACTTGGACCAGATTACCACCATTGTTGCAGATTTATGTACTAGCTTCTATTAGATGTTATCTTGTACTTGTAGGAGATTTTATTTGATTGTTTATGATCCCTGCATGGATCCATGTTGCATTTGATAATTGTAATTGTATTAAATATCACCACATACCCTACGACATGTGTAGTGGATGTAGGTGATCATATGATGTAATGTAATTTTATTTAGAGATATGTACTTACTTTCATTATGTATGTAAAAGTTCTTTAGCATTTGATCATGTTAGCATAGTGTTAGTTAGACAACGTAATACTGCGTCAGGGACCCTTGAGAATGAAAATGAAATGATGTGTATATTCAAACTCATGAATGTAAACCATTGCGATACTATGTTCAATGTGCATGTTAACTTTAGTAAACAAAAAAAATAAAAAATTGCTGCATAACTTAGCATAACTTTAGTGAAATTCTCTTGGGTCTCCTAGCGGGGCATTACATAATCAATCCCACAACTATCATTTATTATGTTTATGCGAATTTGTATGCATATCATTTTAATAACTTGGAAAATAGACTAACAATAGTCTCTTTTGATTTTTATAACATCATTCCTTACTGTGGCTATGAGCCTTCATAACAGTGTATGTTCTTTATTCATTATGCTTTGCAATCATGCATGCATGACCTCTATTATCTCTTGATGACTATTATAAGAGTGTCTTTGTGACTTATCATAAACCATATGAATCATTATTTTTTATCACTTTATACCACTATGATAGTGGATAAGCATTGAAGAAGACCTTTCTTTAAACATTTCTTATCCACATTGTTTTGGCATCTTTTTAAATCATTAATTCTTACACTTATCGTCACCTCATCAAGCCTATTTGACAGTCAACCTTGTCTATAACTAAGAACTCAAAAGTGTTGTTTTTCATTGGGACTAATCTTTTCTTACAAATTTGATCACCATTTATTGACATCCTTTTGATAGTCACTTCTCAAGAGTCTTGGATGCATTTTTTTCTTTCGTTCTTACTATTTCTTCACATGACTAGTCATCTTTTGTGCTCACTATCATGAGGAAATCTATAACACTCTAAAAGTGCCTTTCCAACTTCATCAACATTGTCTTTTCCATTTTCAGTGTATACCACTGCTTTTAATACATATTGAATTCCCTCCCATTTAGCTAGTGTCTCCTCTAATAGTCATCTTTGAATTTTCACCTTTTCTCTCTATTTTTGTAGACAATTCCATTCTCTACCTTATCATCTATGTCTACTCTTTTCTTTGACATACATTCTAGGAAGTTACTTTGAATGTGGTGGATCATGTTTTCTACATAGTATCATTGTCTGCTCTTCTCTTTTATAGTGACTATCACTATTCTTCACAAGAGTGCTTTCTTTGACATCTGCCATTCCTTGTTACTTCCTTCAACAATTTACTCTTTTTCTATGTCTGAAACATGCCTTTGAATGTCCAAAGAATGCTTCTATTCTTTACATGAAATCTACATTTCATCTTTCACTTATGCAAGACACTGGTGTGTACTCTATGCTTTTTGATCTACATGCATACTTCTCTCCACCAGTTATAGCCTAATCTACCTAATGATTATAATAGTTGCCACCTTGTGAAAATAATATTGTGTCTCAACATGTAATGTAGTCCTCTCCAACTCATGCTTGAGGAGCTTATATAATAATCAACTGATTAATTTTTTTGGTTTTGATGTAGTCCTCTCCAACTCATGCTTGAGGAGCTTATATAATAATCAACTGATTAATGATTTGAGGGACATTTTAATTTCCTATTCTAATCATTGATTTGAGGAATAGTGACCGTGCCTATGAATGAAGACTATATTCTTATTATTTTGAAATTTAATGAGGGGTTTTATGTAATCTGAGGTTGGAATCAAATCCACACAACTAGGGTGTCTTGGTACCTAACCTTGTGGTGAGCCTTGTTTTGGGTATTTTCAATCTCTTTTCCTTCTCAATCATTTCAACTATTGATTCAAAGGGATGACTAAGATTATAAGTTTTCTTCACTTTCCTCATTTTCAATCGAAATATCATATCCATATCCATATGAAAAATACTATATCCATATAGAAAAATCCATAGCCATATCCATATCCATATCCAAACTTCAACATGTAGCTACTAGTTCAGTTATATGTCCCATTTCCATCATAAAAATGCCCCAACTGAGATTGCAGTCTACCAAAAGTGAGATTAGTCAATGTCTCAAGGATATGGACTAGCTCTAGTAATAAGAGATTTTGCCTAAAAAGGTAGCAATTTTCTCAAACATTTTATAATGAAGAAGTCTTGTTAATTCATTCAAAAGATGTGATATGGATTCAAAATAAATAGATGTAATAGATATTCATATATTTTTAATCATGTAATCATCAATCTCCACCCTTAACATCTTAGCATCAATCTCAAAATAAATTAAGATGACAGTTTTGTAGAAGAAAGGATCAAGTAATTGTGTGTTCTAATTTTGCACTTCTTAAAATCTTATATGAAAATTTCAAATCACTACCAATTTTTTATAATGAATTACTTGAAAAATTCCCTACTTATAATTAATTTTTGAAGACTACATCTCATACTTTTTGCCAAGGTGTCCAAGAAGACAAATAGCGAAGCAAGAATCAAGGAACTGGGTTCTATAAAGACTGCCAAATAGGCAAGAAAGAATCAAGAAAATCATGAGGAATTTCAATGTGTTTGTAGATGATGGGGTGAATCAATAGTTACTTATATACATCCATTCATGATGTGTGTAAGCCACAAAATTGAGAACATTTTATGAATTCTCTAAGTCTCTTTTAATTTGCCTCATGTCAATTTCACCATCCTTTCAAGAGTATAAGCCCTTCAAAAAAATTCTACTAATAATTCCTCAAGTTCTAAAGTTCATTGTAATGCTCTAAATGGTTTCACATTTTGTTACAAAAATGGTGCATTATGTCCATTGTGTATACCAAATATACTTGTGTCTCAACAAATACAGAAAGAAAGAGAGAATCTTTAGCAAAATTGGTGATCAACCCTTCCTGCATAAACATTGCAACATCTAACTTCTCTTTCATACCATCAACAATATCAGTAAGTTGTGCTCTTCTTAGTTTGCAAAACTAGATACAGAGAAAAAGGGAATTCACAATTAGCCCAAAATTGACACCTAATTCAAGCATAACAATGCTATTCTTTGTCCAATTTTGTCACTTACTTTTCTTCAAATATCTGTCGATATGCACTAAGTTACTCATTCCATATAGTTCATATAAATTCCTCCCTCACAACCAATGGTCCTCTCCAACTCATGCTTGAGGATCTTATATAATAATCAAACTATTAATGATTTGAGGGACATTTTAATTGCCTGTTCTAATCACTGATTTGAGGAACAATGATAGTGACTATGAATGAAGACTGTATTCTTATTGTTTTGAAATTTTATGAGGGGTTTTATATAATCTTAGTTTGGAATCAAATCCACACAACCAAGGTGTCTTGGTAGAGGAAAAAAATTACATCAAATGTTTTGAAAGACATTTATTATAGCTATTCAATATCGGGTTCTAACAGTCCACTATCCTTGTTATCCTTGTGATAGTTTGAAGTTTCCTTTATAATCATAGATCATTCAATGGATTCAGAGGTCTAGAATCCATGGAATTATTCTTCACTAACCTTATATTTTTTTCTATAACCATGCATTTGCAGAGATTTGTTTGATGGCGGTTACCACAGTCTAGAAATAGTGAAAGTATATTGAAATTGGTGGATCAAGTATAGCAGTGAGCAATCTGTCCAAACAAGGGGTATATTTTATGTTTGGAAATGTTCTAACATGTTGATTGGATAATGAATTGATCATCAAGTTATTGCCGAAGTGTGTGGAGGCATGACATTGAGAAAGCCCTAGAAGTAAGGGTTTGAAGACACAAATTTGGGGGTTTCAATGTTGCAGAGCCTTTGAGGCTAATTCCTTTTGTAATTGTCCATTTCAAAGCATAAGGAAAAATTTTCTAGGAGTTGGAGTTATTCGGAGAAGTATGTTATATACTTCCTTTGTTAAATTGGTCTTTTTATACACTAAAACAGAGTATCAGTCATGAATAGGGATGTTGATCCAAAATGACCATATGAAATATTTTGGTATGTTATAGTACTTGGAAAATGGTATCTATAATTTCTTTCACCTTGTCAAGTCTTTTGGAAAAAAATCAAGTTATTAGAGTTTTAAGTCCGTCGTAGGGCTACTAGATTGACAATTAGGTCTTCGGTAGATTAGTAAGATTTTGAAGAATGGGAAGATAGAATTGGTCTAGAACCTTACAAGCCCTTAAATCCAAGTTGATTAAAGCATATAAAACCAACAAAATATCTTAGGATTGCAAGCCAAGCTTCATTCAATGGTTCATTCAAACATGAAACAAACCATTCTTAAACCAGATTAAACTAGTAAACCAAAGGACATACTGATTATAAGTAAACTAGTAAACCAAAGGACATGCTTTTACTACTAAGTCTTTGTCTGTTGGGCATACTGATTATAAGTACTTGACATATATCACAAATGTTGCTAATTAAGGTTGGCGGGATGATTATGCCTATCCTGAAAAAAGACTCTCAAATCATTATGATTTCAAATCAATTACCAATCGACATATCCCTTGTGAGGGAGAGAAGCCAAACACATAAAGAACATGCACATAAACATGACAACTGAAAAAATAAAATGGAATACACCAAGAAGTACCAAATGATGAATGCTTAATTGTTGTAATGGCAAAGCAATATCAGAACCCTCCATTTCTAGAAGTTGATTTTTCTTATTTCTTGTTTGTGCTTGGTGACCGGATTTTGAACATTTTTGACATCCTTAAATGGAATATACAATACCAAATGATGAATGCTCAATTTTTGTAATGGAAAAGCATTAGAACTGTCCATTTCTAAAATTTGATTTTCTATAGTCTTAATTATTTTTCTATAGTCCTAATGATTTTGAAAATTATTGACAAAGAGTGTTTCTTTTTTTTATTATAGTATAAATGATTTTTCTATAGTCATAATGATTTTTCTTAATTCTTGTATTTTGTCCCTTTTTGATTTCCTATGTTTGTGCTTCGTGACAGGATTTTGTCACCTTCTTTTGATGGTATATTGCATTCACTCCATGTGGAATACTATTTTGTTCACTATTTTATTTCAGTTTCATATTTCTTTTATTTTTCATAAATAGAGAGACTACACATGTTGATCTGTAAACTAGGCTTTACAAGTTTTATAACTTAATCCAAAATACAGATTTAATTCCCTGTTCCACGTAGTAATTATGTAGTTATGTATTTAACTGTTGAAATTACAAGAAAGACTTATACTTTAAACACTTTAAAATCAATTATGCATTTAATTACATAAAAGAGAATAGTACCAGTAAGAAAAATGAGAGAACATAAAGATAAAGAAAAGAGAGAGAGATAGAAGAGAAGATGCAAACACTTTGATAATTGAGTTCATCTGATTAGGACTATGTCTTCGTGTGCGCTTCTCAATTCAGGGACCACTTTATTAATGTCGTCGGGCTCAAATCACCTTATTACAACATCCAAGCTTCCAACCTTCATTCACAGTCTCCTTTTTTTTATAATTTTTGGTGTAAAATCAACACCTTGTAATCTCCTCTCAAGAATTCAAAAATCCTTTCTAATCTCACAATAATTCCTCCTCTCAGACTTACAATAATTCTCCAAGACTCATTATCCTTCTAAGGGAAAATAATCACCCTTTTATACATAAAATATGCCCAATTTGGCTTAAAACCAAATAACCATTTTCCCATTTTAAAATAACAAAAATATCCCCAAATATCCCAAATTTACCACTATCCTTAAAAATAATGGCCCTTATAATTTTGGAGTTAATTTATAATCTCCGCTCCTTCAAAATTAAATCCAAACAATTAAATAACCTCCATTTGGCTTTAATAATTATGAGCTAAACAATTTAAACTGTGATCCCAAAATTAATAACCATTCACTATTTTGAGGTGCTAAAATTTGGAGGGTATTTATTTCTTTTTTTGTTTAAATATTGTTTTTATTGGCTCTCCTTAGAAATAGCCATTATATTTTTAAGGATTTGCATCCTTAATTATAGCGGAGTTATATTTCAAGGCAACTTGCTATTTTATAGGGGTTTATTCATAATCCATGGTAAATGACATTTTTTTTATTTTATTTTTTAAAAGCTTGTGGCCAATTCATTAGGAAATATAGACACATAAAAATAGGGGCCCGTGAAAATAGGGAGCTCCTTCTTTTGAGGTAAAATTATTTCTCTAATATCTTCCACATATTATCTGAGATTTTGACAAAATAAACACCATTGGAAAGCTCTCAACGAACTCTTCATAATGAAACCAATATTGACCCTTTTTGGTGACTTTAATTTTTAATCTTTTCTTGAGCCCTCTGATTTGTCGATTGATGAGTACTTTGAATACTCACAACCTCTATGTAAGAGTTCCTTTTGAATCCATTCAAGTTGCACTAGGTCCCATTTTTTGAGCTCTTTGCAATAATACTGAAATTGAGAGATTTTGAAACTATGAAAATTTTAGGTTCTCTAGATTCACCTTGATCATTCCTCTCCACTGAGAAGCTTTTGGACCTCCAAAGGTCTATTTTTACATAGAGTAGAAGTGAGGGCATGTTCTCCTCACTTGCCTAGTATCACTTGTACAACATGTTGGAATTCTACATAACTAACTCATTATGAACATCATGAGAAATGAAATTGAATTGTTGACACAATTAACCATACATCCACTACTATCCATTGTTACATCCATTACCCACATAGTACCAACTAGTAGAAAAAGAGGTAACAATACTGAATAAACTGATGAAAAATGAAAAGTATCAACTCTTTGTACCTCCTGCATAGGAACACCATTAGAAAATGAATCATTCAAATGCTCTTTTACCATCACTAGATGAGGACTTGATCCTACTGCTTCGACCTGATCCTCACTATCTCCAATGGACATGAGAGTTAGTTTACTGCTTGCATTTATAATCTTTTTCAAATGTCCTATATTTACAATTAATCCACCATTCTTAATGTGATGAGCTCTTAAAATGTATTCAATTCCATCCTTAAACAAATGATACCTATTATTCTCCCTCTAGAAGATAGCTTTCATGTCATATAAGTACGGGCTACCCAACACTACCCCACAGATATCAAGTGGAACCACATCAAATTCAAATTCATCTATGAACATAGATGTTATTGCAAATCTTAACTTACATTGCTTAGTTATTTGCAATTTGTTATCATTACACACCCAACCTAATGGATAAGGTCTCTTATGTGGCTTAGCTTCTAATCCCAACTGTTTAACAACTTCTTCTGAAATTAAGTTAAGCTGGGACCCACTATCTATCAGTGTGTTGATTTTAGTATTCTTTGAAATCACCCTTATATGAAATAATTCACATCTTTTATCTGTGAGACCTACTAGACAGTCATACTTTTACCATTATGTTTTCCATGCTTTCAGTACTTATTTCACAGACATACTAGACTACTTGGACACCTATGTATTTGAGGATCTATTGAATCCTATTTTATATGTTAGTACTTGATTATGTAATCAGGGTACACTTGAGATACTACATTTTATGTTTCAATTTCAATTATGATTATGTTGCATGTGATGTTATATGATGTTTTAAAACTATTGCGATATAAATTTGGTTTAGGAAACCAAAGTTATGCTTAGTTGACTAATTTACAGACATAGTTTTAAACCATGCAATATTGATGCATTAGGTTTATATCATGTTTACTGGACCTACTGATGTGTGCATTGATTGTGTAGGACAAGTTGACCATGGATCTAAATGCGGGGATCCAGTATTGGAACTTATGTTTTATACTATGCAATTCTAAGGTCCTCTTTGTAAAAGAAACGGGGACCTCACTGTATAGTCTTTTATTCGTAAAAGTGGTTTGCATGAGTGTATCTAATTTAGCAAATGTCTATGTGTATTAGCCATGTCTATTGTTTTATTTAATGTGCCAAATTTGGCAAATTGTGGCTTAAGTGTTGGCATGGTGAAGTATTTTAATATTGTGTGGGTCAAGGGCTTGACTAGGGTGTAACCTTAGAGTAGGATCAACTAACCTTGAGTTGAGAAGTTTCTAGAAGTCAACCAAGACCAGAAATCCGTGCATAAACTTTGGGTGGAGTTTAGGAGGGTCTTTTGGGCTCCCATAGGCTAACTGGGGTCATTTTGAGCTACCCAGGTTCATACCTTAGGGGTTAGGGGTCATTTTCAACCCATTAAGAGCCTTAAAACCCTTTAATGACCCCTCTAAAGTCATGGTTTTCATTTTGCACGAGATTGAAGAGTTGTGAGGTTTTGGTTAACCTCTCTCTTCTTCCCAAACTTGCATTCAACTCCATTTATGGTGAAGGAAGGAAAGTGGGAAGAAGGGAATGGAAGTTTCTATCCCTCTTCTGATTAGCTCCTACATTTTAGGAGGTTTGCCTATTTAGGGAAGGTTTTAGGAGGAGTTGGGTGTTCACCCACTCTCTATTCTTAGAGACAGTTTCAGAATCAAGGAAGCCTTTTTGGAGAAGGAACTTGGAAGGAAAGCTCTTCTCAAAATCTCTATCCACCATAGCTTTGGAGTAAGATTAGTCTTCTTTAGAGTAGAATTCTTAGTTTCTTGAGGTTCTTGAGCTTGAAACTCCATTAATGGAGTCCTATGTAAAGTATAAGTTATTTTGAAGTTAAGTTTTTAGAGTTTTATTTTGTTGTGTTTTATTTTGTGTATAATCTTTGATGGGATTCTTCAAGGCACACTCACCCTTGGGAGGACAGAGTGACCTTGAAGGGGGTGGTGGAAATGACTCCGGAATTAGTGTAGAGTCTCCCATGTGTGGAGGGAAAGACATGGGGTTTCATGATACTCGTGATGCCAAGTATAGCCTAAAGGCTTTAGGGGGGGATAAGGACATTTATTTTATGACTGTATCTTGTGAAGATAGTCATTTCAAGTCCATGTGTGGTTTGAGTTCTCTATTTTGTATACATGGCTTTCTCCTACTATGAGGTCTACCACTACCCCTATTTTTAGGAAGGCCTCTTGGAGACCTTCCTTATGTTCTACCATGTGTTGGGAAGCTTTATATGTAGGTTCTATATATGTTTATTTTTGTGTGAGTTTTGTGAGTTCCTATTTGTATCTCGTTCCTTTTTGGATCCCCAAGCTCGGGGGTGGCCTTGAAAAGGCCTAGGTTGGGAGGTGAGCCTCTATGGTCAACCTTGCTTATACAGGTACTCATTTGTTCCAAGGTTTTCTAGATTTGAGGACTTAGAAAAGATTTCAAATTGTAAACATGTATTTTTATTTTTCAAAATATGCGGGATTGGGAATCACATGATTCATTGTAAATTTGATATTTGTTCATAGTAATACATTCAAAAAATTTCTTGGAGGAATTTAATGTTTTGTGAGTATTCAAATCATTATCGTAACTATAAACTTGTAAAATTTCATTAAATTTATATGCAAGAGTTATTTGCTCTTTAGAAAAAAAATATAAGAGAAAACTTCATGAAAATCTTGTGAGATCAAATAATGTATTATTTATATAATTTTCATTATATTTTCGTTAGCAAACTATTAAATTGTGATGCATAGATATACATAATTTACTTATTCATTTGACATTTAAATGCAATTATAATTCTCTAAAAAGAAAAAAAAGGGCATATTTTTAAAATGTCTCTTTGATTTTAGTTTATGAAATAGATTATGTAGCTTGTATTATGTAGCAGTCAAAATTAGAGAGGAAACAATTTCAATCATTTCCAAGATCAGAATAATAGAGATCAGAGGGGAAGAGGAAGATGACAAGGTTCAAGAAGAGGAGGCTTTCGTGGAACATGTTTTCACTATGGAGAAGAAGTTCATAGGGAATTTGAATGTCCTCAACGTAAGGAAGGATGGATAGGAGGAATGAAGGCCAGACCAAAGTTGCACATGTAGATGAAGATGCAAGATCATAAAATTTTGAAGATGTTGAAAGAGGAGAAACATTGATTAACAGAAGAGTCCTATTTAGTGGTGAGAATGAACCCAAGAAAAGGATGAGCATGTTTCGCACTAGATGCAAGTTTCAGGGTAAATGTTGTGATGTGATTATTGATAGTGAAAGAACTGATAATTTTGTTTTAGAAGAGATGGTGACAAATTTGAAGCTCAAGAGATAGAAACACCCACATCCATATTGGATTGCCTGGGTGCAGGATGACAACAAGGTCAGGGTCAGTGACCAATGCCTAGTAAAGTTCAAGATTGGTGGGTACCATAATGAGGTACATTGTGATATCATACCTATGGATGCATGCAACATGTTGTTGGATAGGTTGTGGTAGTTTGGAAAATGTGTTGTACATGATGGTCATGAGAATACCTATTCCCTGACAAAGGATGGAGTGTGACATAAGCTAAAGACATTGAAGGAGACCAAAGAAAAGGTATGTGGTAATGCAAAAATAAATTTTGTTGATGGAAGAAAATTCCTAGATGGTATGAGGCATGAGCATGTTTCTTTTTCTTTAATTCCAAAAGTTGGTAAAGAGGAAGTAGAGGTTGTACCTATAGAGGTTGCAGATTTGTTGAATGAGTTTTAGGATATTATATCTGATAATGTTCATGGTGGATTAAAACCGGTAAGGAAGATCAATCATTAGATGGACCTGATTACAAGAGCCAGTTTGACAAATAAGGAAGCACAAAGAATGGCACTAGTGGAAAGTGAAGAGTTGAACATACAAGTACATGAGTTATTGTAGAAAGTGTTGATTCGAGAGATTTTGAGTCCCTGTACTATGCCAGTGGTATTAGCACTAAATAAGAATAGAGAATGGAGGATGTGTATAGATTCTAGAGCAATAATCAAGATCATAATCAAGTACCAGTTTCCATTGCCATGAATAGGTGATATTATAGATTGTTTGAGTGGAGCTATGTATTTTTCAAAGATAGATCCAAAGAGTTGATATCACCAAATTTGGATCAGAGAAGGAGATGAATGGAAGATTTCCTTCAAGACAAAGGAAGGACTTTATTAGTGGTTAGTCATGCCCTTTGGGCTAACCAATGTACCAAGCACTTTCATGCGGCTCATGAATGAGGTTCTAAAAGAATTTCTGGGTAAGTTTGTCATTGTTTACCTAGATGATATTTTGATTTTTAGTAAGACATTGGAGGAGCATATGATGCATATCATATGGTGTTTGAGAAGTGAAGAGATGAGAAACTATTGTTAATTTGAAGAAGTGTAGTTTTGTGAAGAAAGAGTTAATGTATTTGGGATTTGTAGTCTCAGCAAAAAGTCTAAAAATGGACCCAAAGAAAGTGTAGGCTATTCTTGAATGGACTACTCCAAGGAGTGCTACTGAGGTAAGATCTTTTCATGGTTTGGCTAGCTTTTACAAAAAAATTATCATAAATTTTAGTAGTATTTGTGGACCCTTGACCGAAACAATGAGAGGGGATAGAAAAGAGTTCAAGTGGACTCATGGGGTAGATAAGTGTTTTACATTGATGAAATAGAAAGTTATAGAACAACCTATTTTAGCACTTCCATATTTTAATAAGTTGTTTTGAAGTAGACTCTGATGCTAGTGGTACTACAATAGGAGCTGTTATGAGTCAAGAAGGTAAACATGTTGCTTATTTCAGTGAGGAGTTGAATGATGCCAAGAGGAAATATTATGTTTATGATCAGGAATTTTATGCTATAGTTCAGGCATTAGAGAAGTGGAGACACTATCTACTTCCTAAGGATTTTGTTTTGTATACTTATCATCAACCTTTGCAATATTTAAATAGTCAAGGAAAGTTGAATCAAAGGCATTCAAAATGGGTTGAGTTTTTGTAGATTTATACATTTGTTTTGAAACACAAGAGTGGAATGTCTAATAGGGTTGCAGATGCACTTAGTAGAAGGCAACTATTGCTGACAGAGATGGAGATTGAGGTGGTTGGGTTCAAGGAACTTAAGAATTTGTATCTAGATGATCTTGATTTTGGCAAAGCTTCGAAAGCTTGTAAAGAACCTGTTACTCTAAATAGAACAAAGTGGCTGGATTTCATTATTCAAGATGATATGCTATTCAAAGGGAGTCAGTTGTGCATTCCAAGAAGTTCTATGGGGGTGAATCTCATCAAGGAGAAGAATAGTGGAGGATTGGCTGGACATTTTGGTCAAGATAAAACCCTTGCTTTGGTTACTATGAATTATTATTTGCCACAGTTGTAGCAAGATGTCAAGAAGTTTTTATAAAGTTGCAGAGTATGTCAGATGGAGAAAGGAGTGAATTAGAATATAGGGTTGTATCAGCGATTACCTGTACCAGAGAAGCCTTGGGAGGATGTTAGTATGGACTTTGTTCTTGGTTTACAAAGGACACAGCAAGGACATGATTCAATTTTTGTGGTGGTTGACAAATTTTCAAAGATGACACATTTCATTCCCTGTAAGAAGACTAATGATGCGGTTCATGTGGTAGATTTTTTCCAGAGAAGTGGTGAGACTACATGGTTTTCCAAAGACCATAGTTTCAAATTAGGACGCTAAGTTCATTGGATATTTTTGGCATACATTGTGGAAGAATTTGAAGATAGATTTGAAGTTCAATTCATCACATCATCCACACACTGATGGATAGAAGAAGGTGGTGAATAGGAGATTGGGGAATTTGCTGAGATGTTTGGTTGGAGATAAGCCAACAAGATGGGATTTGATTTTACCATAGGTAGAATTTGCATACAATAATTCTATCAATAGGAGCACTGGTAAATCACCATTCCAGATCATATATGGTAGTAGTCCAAGAAATGCATCTGAGTTGAGAAAGATAGATAAAGGAGAAATAAGTAATGCTGAAGCTAAGGATTTTGCTGAATATTTGAAGAACATCCATGAGGAGGTGAGAAAACACATTACCAAGATGAATGTGTAGTATAAGGCAAAGTCAGATGAGAAAATGAGGCATAAGAAATTTTAGGTTGGAGATGAAGTCATGGTTCATTTGTGGAAGGAGTGATTTCCAGTAGGTACATATAAAAAGATGAAAATGAAGAATTTTGGACCATGTAAGATACTGAAGAAGCATGATTTAGGAAATGCATATGAGGTTGAGTGTCCTACTGAGCTGAATATTTAACTAGTATTTAATATTTAAGATCAGACAGAGTATCATGAAGGAGGTTTTGAAGATGAGGTTACAGCAACGTAGGGGAGTATTCTAGCAACTAGTTCAAATATCAAGGAGATTGAAGACATATTGGATAGTCCTATTGGTAGAAGCACAAGGAACATGACATATGAAGAGTATTTGGTCAAATGGAAAGGACAACCTCTTGAAAATTGATCATGGCTAACAAAGGAGGTTAACCATCTTGGTTTTCCTTTGCACACCTGATTCGTGATAGGATCACTTCTCAAATTACCCTGGGTGTTTGATGCAAGAGCATCCTAGGTGTAAGAGAAATCTTGCATCACACAAAAATATTTCTGGTTTTCTTTTCAATAAGGGCTATCTTATGCAGAGCTGCTATTTATGGAAACTTCCTATTTTTAGTAAGTTGGTCATACGATCTCAAAATGTTTTGATTTCACAGTTAAGGGTTCATCTTATTCATATCAGCTTGCCTGTAAATTTTCATTGTTGGATCAAGTCTAGTCTTGAAGATATTGAAAAAATTTTATATTGGAAATAGGGTACATAAACTTTGAACTCAGTTTTGAAGGCTTTAGAGGCCCCGATTGAGGTTGAAACTTTGGATGAATAGAGGTTGTACGATTTAGGCACTGTAGAGCTCCTCACGCCCTTTCTGAATTAGGGTCATAATAGTCAATCGAAGCATCAAGTGATGACTTATGGTCTTTAGAAGTTGGGCCAACTAAAATGGCAGAAAATAAATTTCCTTGAAAATTTATTTTGAGCCAACTTTGATGTAATAAATTGAAAAATAAAATAATTCTAAGTTTCGTCGGCACTAAAGGCTAAATTTTTGGAACTTTCTTGGGCAGTGGAAATTGCCTATATAAAGAAGGCCCATTGTGTTGTCTAGGTGGTTTTGGGTAGTACATCTGGGTAATAATTCGAGGCTTTGTCCTATAGAATATTGTAAGGGAAATGTCCATGTGGCTTTGCATATTGTAATTTTGAAAGTTTGGAATTCCACATTTATGGAGATAATAAGAAGCTAATTTTTTTGTTCTTGAAAATTATTGTTGTTTCTCTATTTATATTATGTGTTTTTGATATTAAGGGGAGCACCCTTCATCAGACAGCTAGCTTCTGAAGTGGAGCCTATAAAAAAAAGTTTAAACACATCAGAAATCAAAATCATCACATATTGGAGAATCATAAGTCAATCGACCAATCTAAATAAAATTAAACTGTAATCAATTTTCCCGATTCTATTCAGAGAGGATGAAAAATTTATCATCATCCACCATCAAATCAATATTGAAAATCACAAATTGAATATCAGTTTACTAGAAGTGACATCACACAACTTGTTATAAATAGGACTCAAAAACCTAAGTCAAACAACTAATTAATCACATCAGATGAACTAGAAAATTGACTAAAATGTTCACAAATTTTTCCAAATAAGGTGTACATGCTATTTAATTGTTTAAAAGCATAGAAAATCAAATGCATAGCTAAAATTGTCAAAAGCACAACAAAAAGTATTCAAAGCGGAGAAACAACCTAAAAGTGTTGTAGGAATTAGTACATACTATAAGATTTTCCTGTACACAATGATGGATTGCCATGTACGTGTTGCTAAATAAATCAAATGCACAATCAAATTTGAAAGTGCAGCAGATGCTAGTAGAAGCTAAAACTTGACCTAGTTTTAGTGTTTAGAAGTGCAGTAAGATTGCTTGGATGCATTGCAAAAAATTGCGGATGCACGTAAACAAAGTTGTATGCACTGCTGAAAACCTTAAAAGTGCAACAGACTTTAAAAAAAGAAAAAATAGTGTTTTTACCAAAAAAATCCATATTTTTGAAATTTAAATGCGTAAAATGGACAAACTGAGTTTTCAGGGGTACATACCGGAGGTCCATAACCAAGCGGGTTCAGGTACCATCGACCATGCTCAAATATGTACTCTTGAATTGAGATCACCATTGCAGAAGCTGAAAGGGTCAGAGTGAAAAAGTTAAATAGGACGGTAAAAATGAATAGTGAAAATGACCTTTTAGCTCTATATATAGCCCTTTTGACCTAAAAAAGGGGCACTTTTGACCATAAAATGACACGGGACCCAAATTTAACACCTATTCAGCCAAAAAAGGGGCATTTGTCATCACAACATCAAAAATTCAATATCAGAAATGAAATCAAAATTAACACTTAATTAAATCATATTTCAACACAATCGATCAAAACGCAACATATTTTACCAAAATCAAATTTTTTTTTCATTTTTGAGGGGGCATACACTCAGATTCTATCAGGATATCATCAACATAATCAAATCAGGGACACAATGTTTTATCATAATTTTTTTTGTTAAAAATCAAGTGGGACATCAAAACATTGAATCAGACATCATATCACGGATCCATTATCAAAATAAACATTAGAATCTATCATCGAATCAGACATCATATCAGTGAATCTATCTTCATAATGAGCATCAAGAGCATCAATTAATCAAAATTTCATCAAATCTATCATCAACTTCAATATTTTTCATCAAAATCAAGATCGGACATCATTTGATCAAGACATCAGGACATTCTTTGAACCAATAGACTTTGCACATTGATTCAAAGAGGGACATTTGTAATCGGCTAAAAATGGTTAGGATGAAATCATGTGACCAACTAAGGCAAAATCAAAGCAATAAAATGAAATCAAGCAAAAATCAAAGCATAATTGCAAACAAGCCAAAATCCAATTTTTAATTGGAAATTGAAAGCCAATAAATCAATTTAAATCAAATAAATCAAGATAAATCAATTAATTAATCTAATTAATTGTATAGTTCAATTTAAATCAAATTAACCCATTCAAGGGGTACACATGGCTAAAAAAATCAATTAAATTCAGTTAATAAATCTCTATTTTCCCTCACCCAACACATGAGAGGAAAATTCCTCAACCAATGTGATTTAAGGATTGGACTAACATGGATCAAGCTCAAATCAAATCTCAATCACACATAAGGTGAGAACATCTTGACCACTCATTTTATCTCTTTGTCCCAAGCTTTGAGGATGATCCATTTAAATTGTCCCAAAAGGTGGAACCATGGACTTAACATTAATCCAACCATGATCAACTCAACTCCACCCCCTACACTGTCCAAAATCTATAAAGGAAGGCATAAATCAATGAGAATTCATCCACAAATCTGAGAATTGCATCAAACCTCTTGCAGTTTTTAGCTAGAAAGGAAAAGTTAGATTTAATTAAGCATAGTTTCAATTTGGAATTCACTTAATTAGTTTCCTATCATATCATTTTTTATTTTAAGACTGTCACTAATGGAGCTTGCCGAGAGCTTATCATTAGCATACTTAAATAGAGTTCCATAGGGTGTTTATTAATTTATTTTCATAAGATAGATCTTAAATTGTGGTCTTTAGTCTATTTTATTCATTTATTATCAAGCTAACTCTATGAAGGTACTCTTTATAGTACACAAATCAAAAGCACCTTCTATCAAAAGTAATTTCTATCCAAGTAATTTATGCACTTATATGTCCTTGAAAGTTCAATCTAAGGGCTCAAATGGGACAATATTGAAAAACCCATATGTGTGATAGATATACTTAGGATGAGCTTTCCAATGGTTATGATTTTAAAATATTTTGATTTTATTATGTATATTTTTTTACATTAATCAAATATAGGTTTCTTAATAAACACCAACATGTGTGTTTGATGCTTATAGAAAAATAGTAAACATGAGAAAAAAATTCTAAAAAATATGTGTGCACTATATATTGAGGTCCTCTTTTATCAAAAAAAATTTGAGTTTGACAAATACACAATAAGTGACAAGTTTCAAAATGAACGTATGTCAAAATTATGGTTAAGTCAACTTCAAATTTTAATAAAATATGAAATAATAATGATGAAATCATGAAACCATTTGCAAACAGTAGATATGGATGTTACAAAACTAAATTTGAAAGAATCACATTGATATGTATTTTAGAAAGAAAAAAAAAGTTATGTTTTAAGAAGTGTCACTCTTTTAAAATGTTGTTTACAACATTGTACTATTTTTTGAGGTAGATATAAATAATTTATTCAAATCAATTAAAATTTTTTTTAAAAAAAATTATTTAAATTGTAGACAAAAAATTCTAAAAGACTCTACTTTTCTTCATAAATTCATATTTGTAATGGTTTAGCAGCAATACATGTGTTTGAATGTGAAGTTTTTCTTTAGAATGTATATTTTAGTGTCAAAGTAGGCAAACAAGTGTAACCCACTATTATGGGACCACCTATGTGTGATTTTTTATATTACCATTTGAGATATAAGTAAGATATTAAAGCTAATGATCAATAATGATGGGTATGGATCTAATAACTAAAGGTAATTGATCACTATATTTGTGATGAGACCAAGTTCATGACATTACTTAATTAATATTACAAGATTAAAAAAGATCAAAATCTCATCAAGAGTGAACCCTCAAGGCTTAGGTTTGGGTCTAGGGGTGGCCCTAATTATGGAATCTAAACACTATCAATTGTATTCATATAGTGTGATATAGAGTTGTCACCACCATGGTAAACGAAGGAGTTTAGAAACCACCACTACCAAATCAAAATGAAGGTGATTGGTTGATTGATTTAATGAATAATGTTAAAAAAATAGTAGCAACTAAGGGTAGTTGTTACAACTCAAAGAAAAGGATTAAGAAATAAAAAAGATGCACTTGTGAATGAATAGTTTGATGAGGGTGAAGAAGAACAATATGCTTTAAAAAATTCATATGTTGTGGAGAATGAGCATATTCAAGAATATGAAAAGGTAGAGCCCATTAGTTCTACCTTGAGAATGCCTACAAGGTGACAAAATCCAATTGACAATATAGTCCGAAAAATTTCCATTGTATGTTTTCTTTGTTGAGTACTAATGATGAACCAAGATCTTTTAGAGAGACTCTAGTAAGTCTTTGATGTAAAAAAAACAAGAAAAGATGATGTCCATGGATGCTTTTGACACCTGGGATCTTCTCATTTTTTCCAAAGCAAGAAAGTTCATTAGGTGCAAGTATGTATTTAAAAATAAATTTGGAGCATATGATCAATTAGGGAAATACAATACTAGACTGGTGACCAAGGGATACTCCCAGAGATAGGGAGTTAATTTTGGTGAAACTTTCTTGACTAATAACAAAATTGAATATGTTTATCTATTCCCATTACATATTTTTACTAATTCTTATGTGAAGATATCTAGCAAATAAATGTTAAAACTAATTTCTTACATGGATACATTGAGGACACTAAATTCAACTATTCGAATAACTGAGAGGGTGGGGGGGAATCAGTTAGATCAATTATCCTACAGTCCCAAATACAAAGATATAATCCACAAAGCAATTTAACCAAAATATGCAGCTCGGTAACATATAATATCAATCTGTCTCTTCACTTTACCGATTACTAGTAATTAATTGACTATGATTACCGACCAAATCAACTATGCAGTATGTAAAGTATGCTAATAAAAAAATCATCACAAATAACACATTGACACAATGATTCAACATGGAAACCCTACTATGGGAAAAACCACCTGGGATCGGTAATCCAAAATAATTCACTCTTCTAAAGTCAACTCGATGAAGAGCCAACCCTGTTAAAGGTTACAATACACACTATTAGGTGCGACCTTGTTAGAGGATTTAATACTCATTGTTAACTTTTGATCAACATTCACTATGGGGTTAACAAGATAACAATGTACATTCTCTGAATGACATAGGGAAAAATTTAAGATGGTTAAGTCCACTTAGTTAAGAGATTTTTGGACTCAATGGTTAAACTAACAATAATGATCTGATTCAAATACAACTTCAACTTGCAGATATTCAGATATATGCTAAGCCCATAAAAAATCCTTTGATCATTAATCAATTTAACTTTATACATATCCTTCAACTTACTTTCACTAGGTAAATGGTTCTCTAACACTTGGTAAAACTATGTAACTCAGTTCTTCAATATCCAGTTTGATCAGGCATGAATGAATAAAGTTTTCACGCGAATTCTATGCAGTCATCTTCTTTCCAGCATCTTTCAATAATGAAACTCATATCTCTTTTATAGACAAGTAAACCATTTTCATATCATCCATTAGATTTTTCCACTTAATATCCTTCATCCATTTTGCCTCTTAAACCTTCCTCGATAGATGTTTCATTAACACGTTTCAATCCCATCCTTTAGATCTTTTCCAAAAAAATTTAGTCATGGATCTCACAACAAACTTTATCCTTAATCTTGAAATCATAACACTTTTCTATCTCATCAAATTTAGTTAGTTGTTCTTAGCATTTAATACTTTCATCCATACTCGGTTAATATAGAAATGCATCAGTGATAACTAGTTAAACTAGCTTGGTTAATATCGTCACTCGATATACACAACACTGTCTCGGTGTGTACAAATATCTTCAATTACTGACCATATTGACTTGCTCAATTCTAGATCTCTTCTTCATAATAGATTAATATAACATGCTCAAGTCAACAATATAAAGCCATAGACTCATCAATAAGTTACCCAATGTTTCCCTTATCCTTTTCTATCATATCCATCTTTTCCTCATGTAGATATCTCAATTCTTCATCTTATCTCCCTTCAATAGATGTTCAGATGTTTGTAACTAACATGATAAGTATTGTCAAGACTAGTTGACATCAATGACAACATATTGACTAATTTAACCATCTTACAAATCATTTTAGTACTTTGTGATCACTAATCACTTTTTCTTCAATTCATTCAAGTTTTCAATCAGTTTTAGTTCATCATCAACATCCTCATATTTTTTTGAAATAGAAATAATGATTGGTTTTTTGGTTAAAGATGTATTTATATAATCTGAAATAATTGAATGTGATGTGCTCTTTGGGTCAAATTGCACACAAGTTGTATGTTACAAGACATAAAGAGTTATTTCATTGGATGATATTCACCTCATTTTTTGTAACATTTCTTTATGGATAATGAAACTTGGTGGATATTTGTTTGGTTTCATGGATGAATATGATAATGTATTTCATTTATAGTGCTTACAAAATGTATATAGAAAGTGGGAGAGTTTCAAGAAGAAAAAATAAGTTATACCTTGTACAAGAGGAGAAATATTTTATAATTTATAAAATAAGTATATATTTACTGTGCATCCTTAGAGATGTGTGTAGCTATATTAAAATTGTATTATATAAAACCTTTTAGATAATGTAAATTTAGATTACACATTAGAAATTTATGTGAATAAGAAAATTAATTTTAAAAATTAAATGAGGGCGTCAATAGATTTTTGTACTCAAGGTTTAAAGAAACATATTTTTGCTAAAACTAACAACTAGTTTTATGCGACCTTGATTCTATAAAAGCAAGCATGTCCTTAGAGGTTGGTTTGGTTGACATTCATAATCTAGAGTTTCGGTTTGGTTGGCATTCGTATTGTAGAGTTGCATATGTGAAGCATTGCATTGTTACCCATTATGCTTGCACACATGAAAAGTGCAACGAAGAAACTTAATGTTAGTATTCATGAAAATATTTGAAGTGCATTATGATAAATACTTAATTCATTATGGATTCATTTTTGTGCTAGGTTTTCTATTTTAAATTTTATTGGAATATATATCATATCATCTTGATGGTGTATTTTTTTATTTTTTGTATGTGTATTTTCAATAATTGTTGACATTTCTTTCTCTTAGGGTTATGCGAAAGTATTTTTGTTGCTACATTATTCCCTTTCTCTAACTTCCAATTAGATGAATCAATTAGTTCAATAACAAAATAAATAATATAATATAAAGTATTATGTGGAATTTTATTGTAGATCATTTGACAAATTCAATGAAAATTCAAAACATTTTGTATTTCCTGTTAGAAAGAATGTTAATGCAAAGACTATCTTTTGAGGTATTCTAATATTTTAGAAAAACATAATGAAACATGTATATTTTTAGTTGAAGTAGCTAATCTAATGGTTTCCTCATTAGGTTGAATATATGTAAACAGTTCGTCTTGTATATTTGATATTAAATAGAAACATTTAGAAAAGAAGTAAAGTAGCAAGTTAATGCAATTTTTGTATGAGACATTTACTATCGAATGATCAATAGATATAAATACCTAGCTTTCTCACGCAAGAAGAATTAGATCAAGTTAATTTTAGATGACATGCTTGACATAGATATGTGTGTCTCTTAAATATTTTGTGGTGTATCCTTTACCTCCAAGCCACATGGAAGGATTTCATTATATATACGTTGCTAATTTAGATAATCCTTTTTGTAATAACAAAAAATTATAATTTTTTTTTCTAATAATGTAACTTCGAGATAAACATTCCTCAACTATGGATATTTAATAATATTTAATTTTGCTTATCTAATTAAAATAATAAACAATCAAATATCTCTATAAATAAGAAATGTGAAAAAATAATAAGTAATAAAGACTTTAATACTTTAAATTGATTTTTTTGTTTAAAAAAATAATAGTTAATTAGTTTCAAATTTTTTTTCCTTGTTGATTATAGTTTAGAAAATAAAAGTCCATTATAAAGAGCTACTACAAAAAGGTTTCAAAGATGATCATGATCAAAATATAACAAAATACAATCCTCGGAGAAGAACATTGATTAAAAGAGTTAAACCCAGTTAATCCCGTGCACCTATGATATTATTGTTACATTCTCCTTTATAGAAATTATATGTGCCAAAATGTGACATAATTTGCTAAGATTCTATGCTCATACATAGTCAAATGCTTGACTTACAAAGATAAATATTTATATTTTCCTCCTAATAAGTTTTCCTCTTCTGCTTGTCATAGAAACTTGGTGGAACACTGTAGAAAGGCAAAATAATAACAAGAGTGTCAATGCTATACCACCCAAACATAGAACAATTCACTTTTGATTGGGTTTTAGCTTGATATATGCTACAGCATGGATACTCAAAATGAAGGAAACTCTTTCTGCCCGCTCACAGACTTATACAAATCATGTAGTCCATCTTTGAAGATATTTCTGAAATAGTAGAGATATTTTTGAAATGGTGGCCAAAATCAAAGCAACTTGCATTGAAGCAAGAAAAGATAGCATGTATGGGACTAATAATGTGATGAAGCCAATGGTGTGACTCCTCATGTTCTTCAAAGGTCCAGGCATAGAGTACATCATGCCAAAGCTTCCACCCGCTAATACAAGCACTACTGTCAGCTGAATGACATCGTGTGATTTATAATCACTTGACACTGCAGATTGTGTTGGAAATTTTAGTGAGTTAGATACTTAGATGTTGTCATTATGGAAACATATGATCTATATGAAGATTGCACAGGACAGAGAGAAAGTATGACAGAGCGCAATACAAAATTCTTTAAGTATGAGAGTGTTTCTACCAATGTACCTGAAGCTAGTTTTGATTAGTAATGTTGATTCGAGTAAGTTCAGTGATTGTGCACTTCAAAATAGACACTATGGTGACTATAGAAGACTCACTTGAGAATGCAAGTCATTATGGCATGTACAGAAGAAGTTATGAAAGTTTTACTGAAGACAGTGTTAAGCCGCTAGGATAGAATATGAAGATAGAATTGGTAAAGAGTTAAGGGATTATTTTGTTTACCAAAATAATGTCTTAACAATATAAAGGGACAACATCCTAGATGTTAGCCCTTGGGTAAAGATATATTTTCTATAATGCTTATGACAAGCCGACTGTAAGATTTATTAGTGTTAATAACTTGTATAAAGATATGTAATGATTTAATTGTATACACATGAAGTTGTAATGATATAGAGAAATAGTGATATTGAAAAAGCAAGTGAAGAGACATTAATGTGAAGTTGCAAGCTATATGAAGTTATGTACCTTGACTTATTTTTTAATCAATAAATATTATATATTACTTGTTTGGGCAATGGGCTCATCTTGTAATCATATTTTGTACTACCGACTCTTAGCAGGGTTGAGGCTTCTAACAAGGCCTAAAGTCCCTGAATTAGGACTGAGACACTATATGCATGTAATAGGCTCCTAACAGGGAATTTGAGACACTATTATGAAATTCCTTAGTTATCTTCTTGAGGGAATTTGGGAATTTGTCAATGTTTGTTAATCTTGTTGTGATTGTGTGTGTGATTGTAACCTGTTCAATGTGTTCTCCCCAAGCTTGGGGGTGGTCTCATGAGAGACCTTGGATGGGAGGTGAGCTCCCATGGTCTTTTCCTTGTCTTGTTTGCATTGCCGATATTGAAGTATGGATGCATGATGATAAAGAAGATAAAGATTTTTGCCCTTGATGTTTTAAATGAGGAATTCACTCCATGTTTTGAAGCATTCTTGTAAATTTGGAATGGTGTATCCAATATCCCTTTGGAGCACTTGTAAAATGTATTTAGAAAGGAAAATGGGGAAGTTAAGCATAATGCTATAATGAACTTTCTTTGTCAAATCGATGTTTTTAGAAGATGTATTCATTATGGAATTCTAGTAAAGAAAAACCAAGCTTTATTTTGAATATTGCAATGTTGTTTTGAAACCTAGGATGAAGTAAATTTCAATGGAAATAGGGATAATGAAAAGTTTATGTAATTCATATTATGGAAAGATGAATACTTGCTTGTCTCTTAAAAGACCTTAAATCTCTCTTTACCATTGAAATTACTCTCTTTATCATTGCAATGAGTTCTTCAAGTTGATAGAATCTATATTGATATGTTATCATCACTTATTTGGATGAAATGAGAAGATTGTAGTTTCCTTTAGATGTTTCACATTGACTAGAACAATGCAATAAACTCTGAATTTATGCTTTGAATCACTCCTTAGTTCTATGATAATGTCAAAAATAAATAAATTTGTTGGTTGTGTTTTGACCCAACTTTTGGGCATCACAGATTGCACAGGACAGAGAGAAAGTATGATAGAGTGCAATACAAAATTCTTTAAGTATGAGAGTGTTTCTACCAATGTACCTGAAGCTAGTTTTGATTAGTAATGTTGATTCGAGTAAGTTCAGTGATTGTGCACTTCAAAATAGACACTATGGTGACTATAGAAGACTCACTTGAGAATGCAAGTCATTATGGCATGTACAAAAGAAGTTATGAAAGTTTTACTGAAGACAGTGTTAAGCCGCTAGGATAGAATATGAAGATAGAATTGGTAAAGAGTTAAGGGATTATTTTGTTTACCAAAATAATGTCTTAACAATATAAAGGGACAACATCCTAGATGTTATCCCTTGGGTAAAGATATATTTTGTATAATGCTTATGAAAAGCCGACTGTAAGATTTATTAGTGTTAATAACTTGTATAAAGATATGTAATGATTTAATTGTATACACATGAAGTTGTAATGATATAGAGAAATAGTGATATTGAAAAAGAAAGTGAAGAGACATTAATGTGAAGTTGCAAGCTATATGAAGTTATGTACCTTGACTTATTTTTTAATCAATAAATATTATATATTACTTGTTTGGGCAATGGGCTCATCTTGTAATCATATTTTGTACTACCGACTCTTAGCAGGGTTGAGGCTTCTAACAAGGCCTAAAGTCCCTGAATTAGGACTGAGACACTATATGCATGTAATAGGCTCCTAACAGGGTCAACATCCTTAACATAATACTTTTGATTAGTGGATCTTTGTGGGTACCATCCCCACCGTAGTTTTCCCTTGGCCAGGGTTTCCTCAAGAACAAATAATGTGTTATGAGTTCATTTGTTTTATTGCTATGCATGTTGTTTATTCTACTATGTTATGCATGCATTAAGGTAATCTGTTATATCCGTAATTGGGAAAAACTAAAAGTTTGTAGAATAGTGATTCACCCTCCCCCTCTCAGTATTCCCTATTTCTAACAATAGGTATCAGAGCTTAGTTACTCAGAAAAGAATCATTCAAGGAAAGCCTAGTAGCTTGAGTAAGATCTCTATGGATATGGATCAGTGATAGAAAAATATTGAAGAGTCTCTTTAACAAATTCATATGCTTACTAAAGAAAGAGATACTCTAAAAGGAAAATATGATGATGCAAAGAACCTCATTGAGAAACTGAAAAACAAGTCGGAAGATCTTAAATAAAAAAAGGTATCCAAAATTCAAATTGAAGATTGTGATGACAATCTAGAAAAAGAGAATGACATCCTTAAACATGAATTGAAGATAGAAAGTCTGAAGTTAAGTCTGAAAGATGGAAATAGCAATAATGAAGCAAGTGTAAAATTAGAAAATGAAAATCTGAAGTTTGAGAAAGTAGATCTAAAATCTAAACTTGGTAAAGTGACATTTGAACTTGAGAAAACCAAATTGTAGTATGTTGAGCTTGAGAAATACAATATGATTGTAAAAGGTGAACTGACTCAATCTAAGAAGCGACTTGAAAGACTATATTCAAGTAGTGAGAAGATTGATGAACAAACATCTTATCAAAAACCATTCTATGATAAAACTGGTCTTGGATTCAACTCATCTAAAGTAAATGAAGAAAGCAAGGAACCAGATCTGAAAATGTCTGAAAGCATAGATGAAAAGAAATCTGATGAAGTTGGAGAATCTGAAGATACACCTAAAGAAGAAGAATCACCTAAGCAAGAGGAGTCACCTAAAGGTATGCAAAGAGAATTTAAAGGTAGATGTTTTACTTGTAATACTTTTGGTCATATGAAGAAAGATTGCACAGGTAAGAAATTTAAACCTCTTAATGGCTATTGTTATAATTGTCATGGTTTTGGACATAGAGCTATTGAATGTAGAAAACCTAAATTTGTTGAGAATAATAATAGTAGTAGAATGTTTAGGAATACTAACCATGCAAATAAGAGATCAACTAAAGATATGAACAGGAGAAATGGAGTAGTATGTTATAGATACAACAAAGTTGGACACATTCCTAGAAATTGTAGATCATAGATCAATCAGCCTGGACCAAGATATGGGAACAATGGAATAGTTTTTTAGATATGTAACATGATTGGACATACAACAAGGTTTTGTAGAATGAAGAATAGGGTTCCTAACTCTAACCCTAGAAGTCATGCAATGAGAAATGAAAATGTAAGTAATAATAAAAAAGGATGATGTAGTAATTTAGAAGAAGTGAAGTTTGTTAAAAGCACAAATCAAGGAGACACATTCAGCACTAAAGGTAACCAAAAAGGTGAAGAATCAAATGGTAAGAGTGAATCTCTACCTAACCCATCTCAAAGTACTTAATTCATGAAAATTACAGTAGAATAGGAACTTAGATTAGTGTAGAAGTTGATATATGATGAATTGAGTCTTGCGCAGTTAATGCAAGGTAGTATATGATGTATTGATGCTATGGTTAAGAGTGCATAGAAAAATATTGTGTTTTGTGAGATCACAAGAAGTTTTAATTTTTGCAAGTAAGTAGAAACAACTTTTCAGAAAGAAGCAGCAAAGGAATTGAATGCGGTGTTAGATTTATGTGAGATTGAAAGGTTAAAAGGTTATGATCAACATTATTTGATCATTAAGTCAAACACAAGTTCTAAGGAGATCAAAGAGAAATGATTGTAAGTGTTTTGCAAGGATTTGGTGAATTATTTTTGTGTCAAATCTACACAAGCCCTAAATCATGAAATAAAGGTATTTTACTTAGCAGATCTCTAAATTGGTTAAGGAATTTGCAGAAGTCATGGATGTTTCATTGATTCATAATTTAAGGGATAAGAATAGATCTAAATTCAAAAGGGAACCAATAGAACCCTTGGAGGATGACCCTAAGTTAGCTTTATCATTCGTACCAGATGAATTTTTACTACTAGAAAATGTTAGAAGCTATTTGGGATGGAAACTTGAGACTCTCAGTGATAGTGACTTAAGTAAAGAATATGAAAGGATTTACAATCAAGATATGTCATTGAATGTAGAGTTTGAACACTTGAAAGATAATGAGATTATAAAGTATTCTCTACAATATGATTTTGATGATGAAGAATGTACCAAGATAATCTTAAGTAGAATTCACAATGGGAAGTTTTGGTTAGATGAAAGAGTGACATATATCATAGCTAACCTAATTCATGAGGTAACTGGTCTATCTAAAACTAGATCCGTACCTTTGAATGAGAAGAACATGAGAAAAATAGTCATAGACAACAAGAAATCATCTTACAATGGTAGATGAATAGTAATTAACAAGATACAACAACACGATGTTAGATATTTTTGCTTACAGCTAAGTTTTGTGCAAAATCAAGAGAAGATGACATGGTAGCATGAATGATACATGTAGCCTATTTAATGTCTATAGATAAAGTTCAAGTTGACATGTGTGAAATTTTGAGAATTCAGTTGTTTGAGAATTTGGAAAAGATAAAGAAGACTAAGTACTCTCAATTTAGATTCTCATCATTGATCACTTATATGTTTTTCCATTTGTTAAGAAGATTTTCTTACACTATTCATAATGATTGGAATGATGGTCAAACTAAAATGGAAAGGATTAAAAAAGTACACATTAGACATCTTATTGACAAGGTCAATGAGAGTGCAGTATTGGTAATCAAAACATTTCAGAATTTGATGACAAGAAGAACAAGGATCCCTCAGTCTCTAGTAGAGAAGCATAAGAATGAGATATGCTTTATGGTTGATATTGACTTCACATTCATTGAAGGAGTAGAACCTAGAGTAGAATTCATAGACCCTCTTGGTTATGAAATTTTTAAGATTGAAACAGAAGAGTATGTGAGCATATTTCTTAAAAGCAAGTTGGACATTCACAACAATAGATTTGGAACCTTTGAGGAGAACATCAACTCTGTAAAGACTATCTTAGAAGAAAAATAGTCTATGAAGAGAGTAGAAAGTAAAATAAAGAGGATTTTAAAGGACACATGGATGAATGAACAAGAATTTTTGATAGCTAAGAAGACAACAGTAGCAGTTAGAGACATAGGACAAAATGAATTTTTGTCTGTTCCACCTCTATCATTAGTTGTAGTATAGCAAGTAGACATACAAATCAAAGTAAAAGTGGAAGAAACTAATAAAGGTCAAGAAGTCAGAAAGTCCACTAGATCATCCTCTTCTACACCTGGTAAAAGAGTGAAGGAGATTTCTACTAGACCGGGAAAAATATAGAAAACTTTAGTACCACCAGTACAGAGGAAGATTGTAGAAATAAAAGATGATGACAAGACCCCAGTAAAGAAGAAAACTTGGAAACCAAGGATAGAAAAAGTGAATGAACAAATCATACAAAATGGAGACTTTTCAAAGATGAACAAGTACTATGACCTCTATGATTATGCAGAGAGATTGAACCTTTAAAATGCAATTGTGAAATACATGATATTGATTGACAAGAAGTTTGACACAATTCAAGGCAAGATACCTGATGATTTGTATGAAAATTTAGTAAACAGGAAGAAAAGAGAAACATAAGAAGACATCAAAATTAGAGGAAAAAATTGTTAGAAAGCTATGTGATGTGAAAGATGAAGAACACTTCAAGTAGATCATGAAAGATTTGAACACCCATTTGAGAACCAAGAAAAGAACAATTTAGATTATGGGAGGTAACTATGAGGAAATCAACAATGAAACACAACAAGCAATAGTTAAAGTGATGACAAATTTTTTTGGAAGACAATCAGATGCAGCAGAACCAGCAAAGGAAGCAGAACAGCTGAAAATTCCCTCTCCACCAGCTATTAACATTGAAGATGAAACAATGAATGTGGAAGGAGACAAAATCACTCTAGATAGTGATGATAATCCTTTTAAGAACCTTGAGAAGATTGTTGACGATTTGGCTTTTGAAGAGAAGGACAATGCTAGAAGAGAAGAACAGAGAGACACAAGCATTGAAGAAGAAAAGGAGACAGAGAAGCAAGTAGCAACCCCCAATCAAGAAGAAATCAGTCTAACACCTAAAACTAGTAAGAAAACTCAAAGTGGATCTATATTTGAAAGTTTGGGAAAAGAAGTAGATGATAATGATTAGATGGAATTGATCACATCTCTGAATAAGATTACTAGAAAGAATAAGAAGGTAAAAAGCCTTGAAGGATCCTTAAAGGAGTTAACTGAGAAGTTACAAAGTATTGTGACTACATAGATTGCAAAGGCAGGCCCACTTGAAAGAGAAAAGAACGTAATGAATATATTTGATGATGACTTTACCAACTTATCAGATATAGCTAGAGTGAAGGCACAAGAAGCCTATGAGGCCAAACTACTTCCAAACATAAGTTAGAATATCAGGAATGATATCAATAGTCTTGATATATATATAAAAGACTTGAGAAGGAACTTGGATAGAGGTAAAAATTTGTACATTCAGTGTACAAAATCTGATAATCTTGTATCAGAAGAAATTCAAAAAATTAAAATCAAAGAAGCAAAAATTCAAATAGAGGTAAATCTTCTTTCCAGACCCAATGTGAAGATACTCGATATTGAGAAGAAAATTTGCAAAATTTATGATGAAATAAGGATTTTACATCAGGACAAGGACATGAAGTTGAAAAGATTCTCTCTTCTAAGAGAACATATTTCTATTAAATTGAGCATTGTTGAAGGACAACTGGAAGAATATCTTTCATCAAAGACATCTTTTTTGAAGTTTAGTTTTGCAAACCTCCAAGCCTATGAAATCATATCTTATGGATTGTGCGCACTACTCAGTGTTGCAAATTCCATTAAGAAGGCATGAGAGAAAGAGATAGAGGCCATGAAGATAAACTTTTCAAATTTTGTTGCAAGCCTACCGGCTTTGCAATATTGAATCTAAGAATAACATTTTTGTCTGAACATAGTTTTGACACCCTCTATTTTTGTCATTGTTGTCAAAGGCGGAGAGAGATATAGCATAAAATTGATATATATGATAAGGATGTATACTCTTAGGTGGATTACAATATATAGATAAGATTTATGGAGTGCTAAGGATAGTATATACATTTTTTTTTGTTATGGCCACAATTTTGAGATTTTGAAGTTTTATGACTTAGCCAATTTTCTCATATGTTGGCACCAATGACAAATGGGGAGATTTGTTGGAAATTTGGATGAGTTAGATACTTAGATATTGTCATTATGGAAACATATGATCTACATGAAGATTGCACAGGACAAAGAGAAAGTATGATAGAGTGTAATACAAAATTGTCTAAGCATGAGACAATGTTTCTACCAGTGTACCTAAAGATAGTTTTGATTAGCGATGTTGATTGGAGTAAGTTTAGTGCTTGCACACTTGAACATAGATACTATGGTAACTATAGAAGAGTCACTTGATAATGCACATGATTATGGCATGTAAGGAAGAAGTTATGATAGTTTTACTAAAGACATTGTTAAGCCGACAAGATAGAATATCAAGACAGAATTGGCAAAGAGTTAATGGATTATTTTGTTTACAAAAATAATGTCTTAACAATATAATAGGAAGAAGTGCTAGATGTTAACCCTTGGGTAAAGATATATTTTGTATAATGCTTATGACAAGCTGACTATAATAGTTATTAGTGTTAATAACTTGTATAGAGAGATGTAATGATGTAATTGTATACACATGAATTTGTAATGATATAGAGCAATAGAGATAGTGAAAAAGAAAGAGAAGAGACATTGATGGAAAGTTGCAAATAGTATAAGGTTATGTACCTTGACTTATTTTGTAATCAGTAAATATTTTATATTACTTTTTTGGGTAGTGGGCTCATCTGGTAATCATATTTTGTACTACCAACTCTTAGTAGGGTTCAGGCTTCTAACAAGGCCTAAAGTCCCTTAATCAGGACTGAGACATAATATGCATGTAATAGACTCCTAACAGGGTCAACATCCTTAACAAGATACTTTTGATTAGTGGATCTTTGTGAGTACCATCCTCACCAGGGTTTCCTCGAGAAAAAATAATGTGTTATGAGTTCAATTATTTTATTGCTATGCATGTTGTTTAGTTTACTATGTTATGTATGCATTAAGATAATCTTTTATATCCATAATTGGGAAAAATTAAAAGTTTGTAGTATACTGATTCAGCCCCCCTCTCAGTATTCCCTATTTCCAATAGATTGGTCTACTCAGAAATTTGTTGCAGTAGATTGATGAACCACAACATGAACTAGCTCTTTCTCACCAGACACCCTAGTCTACCCTCAAAATTAAAACATATAAAGGATTTTAGAGAAATGTTAGGAATAGTCCCAAGAGATAACTGAGAGAGGGGTTGAATCAGTTATCTATAATATTAAATTATTTATCTAATTAAGTATATAAGATCATTAAGCATAAACACAATTAATGGACACTTAACACAACACCACAATTTTGGTCATGGGGAAACCCAAATACGTAAAAACCTTGGTGGGAATCGACACCCAGTAAGAACTTCACTAGTGTATTATGATCCCTATTAGAAGATCTTACAACCTTGTTAGGAGTTGATATTTACAATGCAATAAGTATAGTGACCTAGTCAAGGGTCATACTCTGTTAGGAGTATTTTAAAATTAACCCTGTTAGGAGTGAGGAAACATTATCCGAGAGCACACTACTCAAAGGGGTGAAGGCTACAACCTTCTGATTAACGGATACACACTATATTTGGATCTTGGTGAACTATGCATACACCTTCTATCTAGATCAGTTCTAATGAATATTATATACTCTTTACATAGTCATGTAGACCTTATGTTGATGGCTCAACACTTCACATTTTCTGCTTTGCTCTTTTCTTTCAACTCTGAACCACACTTTAACAATCACAAATGACTGCCTATACATATCTTTCCTCCAAATGATATAATCAAGTTGGCTTATTAAAACCATCTTGAAATCATATTAGATAAATAATACAACTCTCCAATAACACTTTAGTCAGCTCTACTAGGCACGCAACATAAATTAGGACTTCACAATTCCATGTGAGTAGACTCCATGCTACACACAGTCAGCTTCACTAAATTATTTAAAACTTTCTTCATATGTTTAATTACATCATGCACTCTTCAACATGCATTTTGAACTCTCCTATTAATATAAATCTAAGCATGCATACCACGATGATAGGAAAAAATACTGAAATCTTATAAACATTGTCAGATCTCCCAGATAAACTTAGGAAACTATAACTTTCAATTGGAGACTTCATAACTCAACCTGTACTTCATATCTGACTCTGCATTCATTCCATATGTTATCATCAATGACAAACATATAGTCAATAATCTGGCTTGCTGCTAGATCACCAACCATCTCCCCCTTTGGCATTGATGGAAACATATGGAATGAAAAACACCACCAATCCAAATGATAAATTCTTTTATAACATTCTCCATTTCCTCAATAAAAACTCCCCCAAGGAATTATCCTCAAGCCACTTTGATATTCTTCAATATTCTCCATTTTCTCAACTGTACTACTTCTGATGATTGTATTTTTACTCCCCCTTTCTACTTGTTTTTTAATACTACATATTCCTTCTTTTTATGTTTTTCATGACTATATATTAATCCCCCTTTGACATCAATGGAAAAGGGAACCAACAACAGTAAGCACCGATACTACTCCTGAGGTAGAGTAGTCAACCTTTCATTAGTCACTGAGGACAGATGCACTCCTGCTATCTCTAATCAGATTCAGGGAAGGGGATTACTCCCAATTTCTCCCTGGGATACTCCAAAGTATCCTTGGGTAAAGGCTTTGTGAATATATCTGTTAGCTAATCTTTTGTAGTCACATAATCCACCATTACTTCTTTCTCTACAACTTTCTCTCTTAGGAAGTGATATTTTATCTCAATATGTTTTGTTTTTGCATGCATCACAAGGTTCTTTGACATATTGATAGTGCCAGTGTTATCGCAACGAATAATAATAGGGTAGTCAATTTGAATAAAAAAATATTTTATCATCTTCTTTATCCACATAATTGTAGAATAATTCAATGTTGCTGCAACATATTTTTCTTTAGCTATTGACTGAGAGATACAGTTCTTCTTTTTACATGTCCAAGTAACAACTCTATCTCCAAGGAATACAACTCCTCCAGAGGTACTCTTTCTATCATCAACACATCCTGCCCATTTTGCATCTATATATACATGAAGCTTTACATTCTATAAATTAGGATACCATAAACCATAGTCTATAGTTCCATTCAAGTATTTGAATATTATTTTTACTACCATGAGATGAATTTTCTTAGGTTCTGCTGTAAATGTTCCCAAAATACCAACTACATTGGAAATGTCTGGTCTAGTTTAAGTAAGATATACAACTTTTCATATCATAGACTTATACAAAGTTATGTCTATTGCGGGTGAATCATCTTCTTTTGAAAGCTTGCATCCTATTATCATAGGGGTGCTTACTGGCTTGTAATCATCTATCTTGAATGTCTTCAATATCTCTTTCACAAACTTAGTTTGATTTATGAATATACCTTTATCTGTCTGATGCACATTCAATCCCAAAAAGTACTTGATAGGACCAATCATGCTCATTTCAAATTTTCTACATCTCTTTAGAAAATTCTGCACTAAGCTTATCATTATTACCAAATATAATGTCATAAAAAAATATAGAAACTAATAATAGTCCATCAAATGTCTCTCTTATGAATAAGTTATAATCTGTTGCTCCTTTCTTGAATCTAATCTTATTCAAGTAACCATCACATCTTTCATACCATGCTCTAGGGGCTTGCTTAAGTCCATAGAGGGCTTTCTTCAATCTGCATACAATATCAGGTCTATCTGATAAGGTGAATCCTTTAGGCTTCTCTATGCAAACTTATTCATTCACCTCTCCATTCAGAAATGATAACTTAACATCTATTTGATATACCTTAATGTTTTTGTATGTAGCATAAGCTAGAAACAACTTTATGGCTTCCAATCTACTTATAGGTGCAAATGTATTTGAATAATCAATTCATTCTCTTTGCACATACCTTTTACATACTAATCTAGCTTTGTTTCTTATTATTGTTCCATCTTCATTAATCTTATTTTTGAATATCCACTTGGTTCCAATCACATTCTTATTATTAGGCATAGGGACCAGTTCCCATGTATCATTCTTAATTATCTGACCTAGCTCTTCTTTCATTGCTTCATGCCAATCTGAATCATTACATGCATCTTCAACACTTAAGGGTTCAATTTATGATAGTAAACATACCTCTTCATTTTTTGTGGAAATTTTTTTTTTTATCTTGTCATGACTTTACTTCTCTGATCTCAAATGATTTCTTTCTTTGAATGATATCTAGATGGGAGCTTTAGGAGTGACCTTCTCATCAGATTTTTGAGATTCTTCTTCACTTGTTTTAGGGTCATTGAATAACACATCAATCTTGTCAAACATTTCTTCAATAATTGCTTCACTGCTAGTAGGTTTAGGTTCTTCTTCAATCATTGGTGCATAATCATGGTATCTCTCTTGAATCATAAACTTCTCATCAATCCTAACATGAGCACCTTCAATGATCTTTTTGAATCTTAGATTAAAACATCTATAAGTTTTATTTTAGTAGAGTAACCAAGAAAAATACCTTCATCACTTCTTGCATCAAACTTCCCAATTGCTTCATCTCTCTTGATGTAGCACTTGCTTCCAAATGTTCTTAAGTATTTTACTATAGGTACATTACCAAACCATAGCTCATAGGGTGTCTTGTCTGTGCCTAGCCTGAATTGAATTCTATTGATAGTGTAGACTATTGTATTGACCGCATCTCTCCAATGAGTGTGTGCGACCTTTTCTTCAATCATGATGGTGTGCGTTGTGTCAAGAATGATCCTATTCCTTCTCTCTGCAATTCCATTCTACTGAGGGGTTCTAGACTCACTTAGCTATCTCTTTATTCCATGTTCTTCATAGTACTCATAAAATTTGTTAGAGGTGAATTCTCATCCTCTATCTAATCTCAAACATTTGATATTCAATCTAGACTTATTTTCAACCTTACCTTTGAATATTTTTAATGTTTTAAATTCTTCTAATTTTTCATTTAAGAGCACAACCCTCATCATTATAGAATAGTCATCAACAAATAAAATAAAATACCTTTAACCATAGTATGATCTTGTTTGAGTTGGTCCACATAGGTTTGTATGTGTTAGATCCAACTTGTTCTCTGCCAAGTTGTGCTTGCTTCTGAATGAATTTCTTACATGCTTTCCCATCACACATTCCCTACATATTACATCAACTAGTTTTGCAATGCTAGGAAGATCTCTTACTACCTTGACATTACTTATCTTTACTACATTGTTAAAATTAATATGACATAGTATTTTGTTCCATAGCCAACTGTCATCTACTTTAGCAAAAAAACAACTTGCTTCTAGATTAATCTTAAAAACATTACCTTTACTCCTTGAACCTGATGCAATTATTTCTCCCTCCTTTTTGTTAATGATACACTTGTTGTCCTTGAATTCTAATCGGTAACCTTTGTCAAGAAACTATCTAACACTCAGTAGGTTATGTTGTAAACCATCAACATATAGAACATCATCAGTTATGTTCTTTCCATCCAAGGTAATGGATCCTCTACCAATGATAAGTTTAGGAGTGTTATCTCCAAATCTAACCATCCTCCTTTGTACCTATCTAGATGAACCAATCTATCTTTGTCTCCTATCATGTGATGTGAGCAACCACTGTCAATAATCTAATCTATCCGAAGGTCTTCTTGTGAAATCAATGTAACTCTTGTTTATTCTTTTCATCTTGAAGAGAAATGAATCCAATTTCCTCCTCAGCTAATTCTTTATTTGATACTCCATCTTCAGCATAGTAACATTCCTTTGTATACTTAGGCTTGTAGTTATTTTTGAACTTGTTAACTCTTGTAGGACACTTGGATGCAAAGGGACCAATCTTATTACATGAGAAGAATTTGAATGATAATTAACCTTCATATTTTCCTTTTCCTTTCTTTTCTCTTTTATAAATTATAGTGATGAAATCATCTAGTTTTTTCTCTTCATTATCATCATCAAAGTTACTAGAGGTGTTCAAGGATTTCTTACCATGTACTAAAGCTTTGAATGCAGTTTCACTTTTAGGTTCTGTCTTCAATCTTGATATCTCAAAGGCTAAATTTTTTTTGATTAAGGTCTCTCTTTTAAAGTCTTTTGTGGACTTCATGATTCCATCTAGGATGCATATCTTGTGTCATATTCAGGGGTCAAGGTAGTCATCAGTTTGTCCATTATATGTTCTTCTAAGATTTCTCCACAATTGTTTTTTATTCCTACAACTGCTTCATTTATCCTTTCATTGTAGGGGTATGTGAAAGATCATGAGGGGCCAAACTATGCCCTTAAGTGGGAATGAAAAATTAGCAAATCAGGGTTACTCAACTTGACGTGAAAATTTCAACTAGCTATGAACCTAATATCAAAATGTTGTAAGAATAGAATCTATAGAAAATTGAATGTAGTTTCTAAACTACTAGGCCTTTTTTGAGAAAAATTTAGTATGACTGGTGAAAAGTATAGATTTCAATGCAGCAGTAAAAAAATTTTAGGAAAAAAATAAGAAGTAGGTGTATGTCTGACCACCTTAATCATAATCAAATGATAATATTTTATTATAAGATTTTATATATAAGTAGTAGACTCATGCCCAGATGTGACCCATATTTTTTTGTAATTTTATTCCAAAAAAATAATTAATTATGAAATTTTTGCTACATTTTCAGAATAAAAAAAACTCCCATGTTTGACCACCTTAACTCATTCAAAACTGTACAAAATTCAATTTTTATTATTTTTCCTTATAGTAGGCAAAGCATAGAATGTGACACATTTTTTGGATTTCAAAAATGTTATACCATTTGAAAGTTATAGTCATTTTTCAATTAGTATATAAATCAGCACTTTAGAGGTAGCTCAATTAGAAAATAACTAATAATTACTCACCGATTTCAAAATTTGACATCAATTATATTGATAGAAAGCTGATAATCTCCTTAAAATGCCCTTTTCATTTTATTAAATTTAGGTGAAAAAAAAATCGTTAGCTACATTGTCAAAGTTTTGAACTAACATCGTCACTTTTTGGGCCTTCATGATCTTGCACATACCATGTAGGCTCTGAAATTCTCATCAAGTAGCATCTCTAATGTATGGTATCTTTTCTTCCATCTCTTTCTACATGTATTCTTAGCTTGAATAACTCATTCAAACATGTCTTCTAGGTATTTCCATATCTTATAGGCTTTGTCCATTTTCTTGATCTTTGAAAATTCATTGTCAGATAGGGTGCTGATAAGAGCTACTTTGGCAATAGCATTTGAAGTGAACATATCCTTTTGTTTCGAGGTTGCATCTTCTTTTTCAATATTGGCTAGTGAAGGAATCTCAACTTCTTTGGTAGCTACTTCAAAAATCTCAAAGGCAATGCACTAAAAATGTGTCATCATTTTGTTCTTCTAGTCTAGTTAGTTATCTCCATCAAACTTAGGACTTTATTTTCTAAAGAATAGCATCTAATCAACCTCAAGCTATTAAAATTTCTCTCTGAGCCACTTGTTAGGAATAGTCCCAAGACATAACTAAGAGGGGGGGGGGGGGGGGTGAATCAGTTATCTACAAGATTCAATTCTTTATCTAATTAAGTATATAATATCATTAAGTATAAACACAATGAATGAACACTTAACACAACACCACAATTTTGGTTATGGGGAAACACAAATAGGTAAAAACCCCAGTGGGAATTGACACCCACTAAAAACTACACTAGTGGATTATGATCCCTATTAGAAGATCTTACAACCTTGTTAAGAGTAGATCTTTACAATGTAATAAGTACAGTGATCAAGTCAAGGGTTGTACCCAGTTAGGAGTCTTTTGCAATTAACCCTGTTATGGGTAAGGACACACTGTCTGAGAGCACACTTCTCAAAGGTGTGAAGGCTACAACTTTCTAATTAATAGATACACACTATATTTGGATCCTGGTGAACTGCACATAGACCTGCAATCTAGATCAGTTCCAATGAATGATATATACTCTTTACTTGGTCACATAGACCTTCTACTAATGGCTCAAGACTTCACACTTTTTTCTCTACTCTTTTCTTTCAACTCTGAACTACACTTTAACAATCACAAATGACTCCGTATAAATATATTTCCTCTAAATGATATTGTCAAGTCAGTGAATTAAAACCATCTTGAAATCATATTAGAGAAACAATACAACTCTCTAATAATACCTCAGTCATCTCTACTAAGCACGCAACATAAATTAGGACTTCATAATTCCATGTTAGTAGACTCCACGCTACACACAATCGGCTTCACTAAATTATTTCCAACTTTCTTGATATGTTGAATTACATCATGTGCTCTTATCCAAGAATTTTTAACTCTCATATTAACATAAATACAAGTGTGCATACCAGGATGATAGGCACAACTACTTTAAAATCTTGTAAATAGTGTCGGCTCTCCTAGATAAACTCTGGAAACTATAATTGTCAACTGGAGACTTCATAACTCAACTTGTACTACATATTTTTGCTTCTATGTTCATGATCATAACATCATACATATGTCTACAACATAAATATGAAGGTTGAAGTTTCTACTACAACCGTACGACTAATCACATATAGAATTGTTCCTTGGACCTGTCGATATGATGTTGATAACATATCCATACAACATATTCTAAAGTCTCTCTTCATCAGGCTTCCATGCATGCTAATTACCATATGTTGTCATCAATGAAAAAATAATAGTCAAGAATTTGGCTTGTTGGAAAATTTCCAATAATGTCCTACTTTGGCATTTATGGAAACATATGGAATGAAAAACACCACCAATCCAATGATGAATTGTTTTATAAAATTTTCCATTTCCTCAACAAAAACTCCCCCAAGGAAGTATCCTCCAGTTGCTTCAATATTCTTCAATATTCTTCATTTCCTCAACTGTACTACTTCCCATGACTATATTTTTACTCTCCCCTTCTAATTAATTTTTAATACTACATATTCCTTATTTTTATGTTTTTCATGACTATATGTTACTCCTCCTTTGACATCAATGGAAAATGATGCCAAGAACATTAAGCACTGATACTACTGTTAAGGTAGAGTAGTCAAGCTTTCATCAGTCACTAAGGACTAATGTTAGTGTTATCACAATAAATAATAATAGGGTAGTTAATGTGAATTGTAAAATCTTTTATTGTCTACTTGATCCACACAATTAGAGAGCAATTCAATGTTGTTGTAGTATATTCTACTTCAATTGTTGATTAAGAGATACGATTTTGATTTTTACTTATCCAAGTAACAAGTCTATCTCCAAGGAATATAGCTCCTCCAAAGGTACTCTTTCTATCATCCACACATCCTGCCCAATCTGCACCTATATATACATGAAGCTTTATATTATCTAAATTAGGATACCATAAACAATAGTCTAAGGTTCCATTCAAGTATCTAAATATTATTTTTACTATCATGAGATGAATTTTCTTATGTTTTGCTACAAATCGTCCAACAATACCAATTGCATTGGAAATGTCTGGTCTTGTTTGAGTAAGATATATAAGTTTTCCAATCATAGACTTATAGAAAGTTATGTCTATTGCTGGTGAATCATCTTCTTTTGAAAGCTTGCATCAAATTATTATAGGGGTTCTTACTGGCTTCCAGTCATCCATCTTGAATGTCTTCAAGATATCTTTCATATACTTCGTCTGATTTATGAATATACATTTTTCTATTTGATGCACATTAAATCTCAAAGAGTACTTGATCAGACCAATCATGCTCATTTCAAATTCACTTTGCATCTCTTTAGAAAATTTTACACTAAGCTTATCATTACCACCAAATATAATGTCATCAACAAATATAGAAAGTAAAAATAGTCCATCAGATGTCACTATTATAAAAAAGTTACAATCTACTTCTTGCCTGAATCTAATCTTACTCAAGTAACCATCAAGTCTTTCATACCATGCTCTAGGGTATTTCTTAAGTCCATAGAGGGCTTTCTTCAATCTGCATACAATATCAGGTGTATCTGATAAAGTGAATCCTTTAGGCTGCTCTATGTAAACTTCTTCCTTCAACTCTCCATTCAGGAATGCTAACTTAACATACATTTGATATACCTTAAAGTTTTTGTATGTAGCATAAGCTAGAAACAACTTTATGGCTTCCAATCTTCTTATAGGTGCAAATGTATCTGAATCATAAATTCTTTCTCTTTGTGCATACCCTCTACATACTAATCTAGCTTTGTTTCTTACTATTGTTCCATCTTCATTCATCTTATTTCTGAATATCCACTTGTTTCCAATCACATTCTTATCATTAGGCCTAGGGACCAATTCCCTTGTATCATTCTTAATTATATGATCTATCTCTTCTTTCATTGCTTCTTTCCAATCTAAATCATTAGATGCATCTTCAACACTTAAGGGTTCAATCTGTGATATTAAACATACCTCTTCATTTGTTGTGGAAATTTTTTCTTTTGATCTTTTCATAACTTTACTTCTCTAATCTCCAATGATGTCTTTCTTTGAATGATATCTGGATGTGAATTTAGGAACATTAGGAGTGACCTTCTCATCAAATTTCTAATATTCTTCTTCACTTGTTTTAGGGTCATTGAATAACACATCAATGTTGTCAAATATTTCTTCAAAAATTGCTTCACTATTGGTAGGTCTAGGTTCTTCTTCAATAATAGGTGCATAATCATGGTATCTCTCTTAAATCATTAACTTCTCATCAATCTTAACATGAGAACTTTCAATGATCTTTTTCACTCTTAGATTAAAACATCTATAAGCTTTTCTTTTAGTAGAGTAACCAAGAAAAATACTTTCATCACTTCTTGCATCAAACTTGCCAATTTATTCATCTCTCTTGATGTACCACTTGCTTCCAAAGATTCTGAAGTATTTTATTGTAGGTACATTCCCAAACTATATGTCTTAGGGTGTCTTGTCTACACCTGGCCTAAATTGAATTCTATTGATAGTGTAGACTGTTGTATTGACCACATCTCTCCAATCAGTGTGTGTGACCTTTCCTTCAATCATGATGGTGCACGCTTTGTCAAGAATGATCCTATTCCTTCTCCTTGCAATTCCATTGTGCTAAGGGGTTCTAGGGGCACTTATCTATCTCTTTATTCCATGTTCTTCCTAGTACTCATAAAATCTGTCAAAGGTGAATTCTCCTCCTCTATCTGATCTCAGACATTTAATCTTGAATCTAGACTCATTTCAACCTTAGTTTTGAATATTTTGAATTTGTCAAGTTCTTTTAATTTTTCATTTAAGAAGACAACCTACATCATTCTAGAATAGTCGTCAACAAATAAAATAAAATACCTTTCACCATAGTATGTTCTTGTTTTAGTTGGTCCACATAGGTCTATATGTATCAAATGCAACTTGTTCTTTGCCAAGTTGTGCTTGCTTCTGAATAAATTTATTACATGCTTTCCCATCACACATTCCCTACATATTTCATCAACTAGTTTTACAATGCTAGGAAGATCTCTTACTGCCTTGACATTATTTATCTTTAATATGTTGTCAAAATTGATATGACATAGTCTTTTGTGCCATAGCCAACTTTCATCTAATTTAGCAAAAAAATAACTTACTTCTAGATTAAGTTGAAAAATATTACATTTAGTCTTCAAACCTAATGCAATCATTTCTCCTTCCTTGTTGTTAATGATGCACTTGTTGTCTATCAATTCAAATCATTAACCTTTGTCACGTCACTATCCAACACTTAGTAGGTTATGTTGCAAACCATGAACATATAGAACATCATCAGTGTTGTTCTTTCCATCCAAGGTAATGGCTCATCTACCATTGATAGGTTTAGGATTTTTATCTCCAAATCTAACCATAGCTCCTTTGTACCTATCCATATGAACAAATCTATCTTTGTCTCTTGTCATGTGATGTGAGAAACTGTTGTCAATGATGTAATCTATCCTAATGTCTCCTTGTGAAATTAGTTCTAACTCTTGTGTATTATTTTCATCTTCAAGAGAAATAATCAAATTTCCTCCTCAGTTGATTCTTCATTTGATACTCTATCTTCGGCATAGTAACATTCCTTTGTAGACTTAGGCTTGTGGTTATTTTTGAACTTCTTAACTCTTGTAGGACACTTGGATGTAAAGTGACCAATCTTATTACATGAGAAGCATTTGAATGGTAATTGACCTTCATATTTTCCTTTTCCTTTCTTTTCTCCTTTATCAATCATAGCAATGAAATCATCTAGTGTTTTCTCATCATTATCATTATCAAAATTACAAGAGGTGCTCAACAATTTCTTACCATGTACTGAAGCTTTGAATGTAGTTTCACTTTTAGGTTTTGTCTTTAATCTTGATATCTCAAAGGCTGAAATTTTGTTGATTAAGGTCTCTCCTTTAATGTCTTTCATGGAATACTTAGTTTCATCTAGGATGCATATCTTGTTGTCATATTCAAGAGTCAAGGTAGTCATCAGTTTATCCATTATATCTTCTTTCAAGATTTCTCCACCATTGTTTCCGATTCCTACGACTGCTTCATTTATCCTTTGATTGTAGGCTCTGATATTCTCATCAAGTAGCATCTTTAATGTATTTTATCTTTTCTTCCATGTCTTTCTAGGTGCATTCTTAGCTTGAATATCTCCTTCAAACATGTCTTCTAGGTATTGCCATATATTATAGGCTTTGTCCATTTTCTTGATCTCTAAAAATTCACTGTCAGATAGGTCACTAATAAGGGCTTCTTTGGCAATATAATTTGAAGTGAACATCTACTTTTTCTTCAAGCCTGCATGTTTTTTTGCAAGATTGGCTAGTGATAGAATGCAAACTTCTTTGGTAGCTACTTCAAAAATATTAAAGGCAATGCACTGCAAATATGTCATCATTTTTTTCTTCTAGTTTAGATAGTTCTATCCATCAAACTTAGGACTTTATTTTCTAAAGAATTCCATCTGATCAACCTTAAGTTGTTAAACTTTCTCTCTGAGGCACTTGGATCTGATACCAATTGTTAGGAATAGTCCCAAGAGATAACTAAGAGGGGGGGTGAATCAGTTATCTACAAGATTTAATTCTTTATATAATTAAGTATATAAGATCATTCAACATAAACAAAATAAATGAAAACTTAACACAACACCACAATTTTAGTTATGGGGAAACCCAAATAGGTAAAAACCCTAATGGGAATTGACACCAACTAAGAACTACACTATTGTATTATGATTCCTTTTAGAAGATCTTACAACCCTATTAAGATTTCATCTTTAAAATACAATAACTACAGTGACCTGGTCAAGGGTCTAACCCTATTAGGAGTCTATTACAATTACCTTGTTAAGGGTGAGGACACACTATCCAAGAGCACACTGCTCAAAGGGGTGAAGGCTACAACCTTATGATTAACACATAGACACTATATCTGGATCTTGGTGAACTCTGCATAGACCTGCTATCTAGATCAGTTCCAATGAATATCATATACTCTTTAATTGGTCATATAGACCTTCTACTAATGGCTCAACACTTTGCACTTTCTGCTCTACTCTGTTCTTTCAATTTTGGACCACACTTTAATGATCACAAATGACTGCCTATAAATATATTTCCTCCAAATGATATAATCAAATCAGCCTATTCGAACCATCTTGAAATCATATTAGAGAAATAATAAAATTTTCCAATAGAAACTTAGATGGCTCTACTAAGCATGCAACATAAATTAGGACTTCACAATTCCATTTGAGTAGACTCCATGCTACACATAGTCAGATTCACTAAATTATTTCCAACTTTCTTCATATGGTGAATTACATCCAACACTCTTTACCAAGAATTTTTAACTCTCCTATTAACATAAATTCAAGTGTGCATACTGCAATGATAGGTACAACTACCAAAATCTTATAAACATTGTAAACTCTCCCAAATAAACTCAAGAAACTGTAATTGTCAACTGGAGACTTCATAACTCAACCTGTACTGCATATCTGACTCTATGTTCATGATCATAACATCATACATATGTCTAAAACATATATAGGAAGCCGCAAGGCTCTACTACAACCATACAACCAATCACATACAGAACTATTCTTGGGACCTGTTAGGAACACTCACTGATATACACAATTGTACTATCTTTACTCATAATCAACCTCTACATCTATGATATCATGTTGATAACATATACATGCAACATATGCTAAAGGCTCTCTTCATCAGGCTTCCACCCATGTTTATTGCCATATTTTTTCATCAATGACAAACATAAAGTCAACAATATGGCTTGCTAGCAAATCTCCAACAAGAAACGGGTATCTCAAGGGGTAAAATTGAAAGCATTGTTAGTTGATAAAATCAAATGGTTTAAATTATGATATTTTTATCATGATTTAACTATGTAGCAATTTGAGTCAAATTTTTTGACCTATGTTTCATAAGTAGTGGTTCAAAAGAATCCATTTCTCATTAGAATGAATAGAATAAATATGTGTGTGAGCCACTACTCATGAAACATAGGTCAATGAGTTTGACTAAAAAAACTACACTGTTGAATCCTGATAGCAATATCACAATTTGACTTCGTATAGAAAATATTTCCTATTGGTTTAAATTATCAAATTTAGTGAATTTTTTTTTTAAAATTCTATGAACGTGTCTAGTCTTGTTGTGATATTGCTATTAGATACAACTATGTAGTTTTTGAGTCAAACTCTTTCAAGTGGTTCACAAGAACCTATATCTCATGAGAATGAATAGAACACTTAGCATTCATTACATCTAGGTGATGCTCGCAAAGTTGAAACACTAGGACTTCTGGGAGGTCACCAATCCCAGTACTAATGCATCTCAAATGTGCTTAACAATGAAGTTTCCTCCATGATCTTTACTTACAACCTCATTTATAAAACCTTCAATAAATATAGTGCCTTCAATATTATGAGGTTCAACAACCCTCCTTCCCTCATCCTCATTTCTCCTTAATGGCAACATGATAGTAAAGTATACTAGTGTCGCCTTGAAAAAATATTTAATCCTACTTGTGATTTAAGATCTATTTAGTCGGTGATCTGCATCTGGTAATCGATCACCCAAAATTAGAACTGCTTCCTATCCATTAAAATAAAAACACCCAAGGTGTTAGAAATGAAAGATGTTGAAAAATTAGGAGAACATGGTAAGTTTACTCTGTTGCCAGGATCTCTATAACTTTCATAGTCTTTCTCCCTTAACTTCATATGTGGATACACTTTTCTTCTTTTCTTTCACTTGCACATGGCATATAATATAGGGAAGCGACAATGGTCACATATCAATGGTCACTTGGGATATGCTCACTCTTCATTTAGAGTCCACTATCAGGCTATAGCAAGAAAAGGAAATAGAAACCACCACTAGACTCCATAAAAGACTTTACCTAAAGTGATAGTGACTCTAAAAGACATTAGGCCCCATTTGGTAATGATAATTAGAATGAAATTAGCATTTTCTAATGCTGAATTAATAAAATATGCATTTTGGTAATGTCAACTAGAATTGAAATTGATCATTTTGAATTTCCATTTAGGTTCTTTTTTAAAAGTCTAAATTAATAAAGTTTTAGGGTCAGGGCATGCCCGTTGGTAGAAATCAGGAATAATTTATTAAGTTTTTGGGTTTGTGTATTCCTGTCATAATAATTAACAATTTGTTTTGTTTGCATCCATGTGTATGATGGAGTAGGGTTTTCAATCATCTAATCATAAATGCAATGAATCTAATGGTCTGTGGTTGCATGACATTTTCATTTCATTATTTTGTTTTCAATTGGGGCTTCCATCCATCTATTGGAGTTTTTCTTTCATCCTTTGTTGGAGAATGTTTTGTCTGTCTAGTGGAGTTTGGTTTTCCACCGCGACTTGTTATTACCATAATTTGGTTTTTGTTCATCTGTTGGTGTTGCTTCTATGAATGTGCTAGAGAAATATGTAAGATTTTCTCTATATAAAATCTATGCCCTATTAAGGGAGAATAAATAAAATATGGTGTTGAGAATAAACAACATACATTCTCGAGGTAAAATCTGATCGTATGAAGTGGAAATAAGGTTTTATTTTTAATTTTGTATTGTAAAAAATGTAGTACATAGATATAGATACACTACATTGTGCTGAAATCTTGGATTTACTCAATCTCTATTTGGTTGGTCAATACTAATCCCCACTTTAATAGAAATTCTTTAGCTCCTCTTGAGTATATTACTAGGGTAAGATACCCAATTCTTCTTCCTACAGGACATTGATTTAGACATTTTCAAAAGGGTAAATATCAACTATAATTGTGTATACATGATGTTCCATAGGTCATTCTTAAATTATACAATTTTATCTCTCTAGATACAAATACTTACGTTTTGATTAATACATGTTTTACAGTACAAAATTAAAAATTAAAAATTTTAATACATATTTTAAAATTATACAAGTAGAACAAAGCCTTCTTCTATGAATGAGCATGGTAAACCTAATTAGGCTAAACACAAAGAACCTTGCTAGTGGATTTAGCAATTGTTTGTGTCAAGTGTTACATGCCACATACATAAATACATCAAAATAGGTTATCTAATGGTTTCTCTATCCACATGACCATTAATGATTACAACAAAAGTTTGAAATTTTATCGAATCCACTTATATATGATAACATAATTCTAAATTACTTATCTGTCTAATCATCAATGGTAGTTTGGGCAGAGCATCCATTACATTGTCTACATGGTTGATTAGATGGTCTACCCCAATTACTATTCATGGTTACAAAGATAGGTTGAAGAATTCTCAGCTCCATTTTTATATGATAAAAAAGTTCTAAAATACCTATCTTTCTAATCATCAATCATGATTTAGCTAGAGAAAATATTAGATTCTTTGCATTTATTATTACATGGTCAAACACCCTACTCCGACATACACATGGGAAAAAATAAAACAAATTTTTGATTATTATGACAGGCATACATAGACCTAAAATCTTAATAAAATTTTCCATATTTCTACCAATAGGCATACATGGACCTAAAAAGATTATTAATTTTGGCTTAAAAAAGAGGGCATTGGAATTCCACCTTTTGAAGTGGAAGATAGAAATCCTAAAAATGAGCCAAAATTGAAATTCAAAATGGTCTACCCAAATCACCATTGATGGTTACAACATAAGGTTGAACTTTTATCAGCTCCACTTCTATATGATAACAAAATTCTAAATTATTTGTCTTTCTAATCATCAATGGTGGTTTGGGTGAACAAGACATTACATTATTTGAATGGCTGATTATATGGTCTACCCAAATCACCATTCCTAATTACAAAGATACGTTGAAGAATTATCAACTCCATTTGTATATGATAACAAAATTATAAAATACCTATTTTTCTAAGCATCAATGGTGATTTGGGCATTAGATAGTAATATAGAATGATTCCAATCATGAATAGTATATAATCATCAACTAATAGATAATAATATAAGCATATGTGAACTATCAAAAAAAATTTCTTACTGGTCTTATGATCTTTATCACTTGGTAATCCTTGGTGTATTCCATTTAAATTCAGTTCCATTTATAAATGATAACAAAATTCTAAAATACCTATCTTTCTAATAATCAATGGTGATTTTGCAATAGCATCCATTACATTCTCTACATTTATGATACTTGGAAGGTCCTCCCAAATCACCATTGATGATTACAAATATAGATTGAAGAATTCTCATCTTCATTTGTATATGATAGAAAAATTCTAAAATACCTATCTTTCTAATCATCAATAGTTATTTAGGCATTAGAAAATAATATAACATGAAATAAATGATGCCAATCATGAACAATAGACAATAACCATCCATTAGATAGTAATATCAGCATATGTCAACTATGACAATCATTTAGAAGAACTAAAAAATGACAATTCTGGTACTTTTCCATTAGAAAACATGATTTGATTATGAGAATTACAATAGTATAACTGATCAAGTGTAATTGATCTTCATCACTTGGTACTCCTTTTTGTATCTCATTTAAATGCAACAGAGCTAACAATTAAAGAGGTATAGGCTATCTTGGTGGGCTTATGATCTTTATGACTTGGTACTCCTTGGTGTATTCAATTTAAATTCAAGAGGTATAGACATATAAGATGGAATAGAATGATTCTAATAACCAATATAACTTTGTCTAAAGCCTAATGCAAAAGGGATAACTAATGTTAAATTCTAATCAAATTTGAGTCTTATGACAAATATTAATTTACATTTTGGTTTTGAATAATATATGATGTTTTAATTATAATGGTTAAAATATTAGATAGAAAATGTACTAGTACATCCAGTTATTTCCTTTTATCTTATGTAGAATTGTGAGTCTGCTTGATTTTACATAAGTTTTATTTACTTTATGTTTATCAATATAATTGGTTAAATACCTAAATCTAATTGAATAATGGTGGTCTGAATAAAATATTACTGGCTCCAAGATGTACATAGTAGTTAATAAGCTAAAAATGATCCAAAGGAAACTGTAAGAATGAAATTCTAACAAGTTTGGGAATATCTTTGTTTCCAAAATAAAAATGAAAAAAGAGTTGAGATATGTTAATTCTTTAGTCATTCAATTAGAAATGGATGAGGATCTCTACCTTAAAGAAAAGAAACTCCTTTTAGTGTATGAGAAAATACAAGCAAGAGAAGAAAAATTTTGGAAATAAAAATCTAGAGAGACCTAGCTAGAAGCAGGCGATAGGAACACAATTTTTTTCTCATAGTAATACTAAATAGAGAAGGAATACCAATATAATTTCATGTAGAAATGATGAAATGGGGCATACAATCGATGATCCAAAAGAAATCTCCACTAAAACTATTCGTTACTTTAGTAATATACTCAAAAACTTAGAGTGGTCTAACAAAAATAGTCTACCAAAATTTCTAAGAAATATACCGAGTCTCATTACTAAACAGCACAATAAAGCCTTAACAGAAAAATTCACCATTAAGGAAGTTAAAACAACACTTATACAGATGAACCTAGATAAATAACCAGGACCAGATGGGTTTTCAAGTTTTCTGTTGTCTTCTTTCACAAGTGTTGGTAGATTATTGGGAAGGAAGTAGTTGAAGCTCTAGAAAGAGTTAGAAACTTAGGGAAGTTGTTAAAAGAAGTAAACAATACCTTTATCACCCTTATTCCCAAAAAGGAAAAACTAGCCAGCCTCAATGATTTTAGACCAATTGCGCTTTGCGACACCTTATATAAGCTTTGGACTTAAACCCTATCGCTCAGACTTCAAAAACTCCTTTCTATGCTCATTACTGAGGAACAAACTGGGTCGATCTTTGATGGAGTCATCATTGCAAAGGAAGCCATTCACTCGGTCCTAAAAAACAAGAATCCAAGCATGCTTATTAAGCTAGATATAAAGAAAGCACATGACAAGGTAGCCTAGAGATTCTTGTGCAAGTTCTTAGAAGCTTTTGGATTTTCCAAATTTTGGATTAACTTAATTTTTGAATGCATCTCTTCCCCTATGATCTTTGTCTTAGTTAATGGAACTCCAGAAGGTCTTTTTAGCATCTCTAGAGGTTTAAGAAAGGGGAATCCCATCTCTCCCTTTTTATTCATTATCATGGATGAAGCCTTAGGAAGGACTATCTCTAAGGAAAAAAAGAAAGGAACTATTGAAGGTATTGCTATTGCAAATAATCTATATCTAACTACCCATCAATAATTTGTTGATGATACTCTGTTATATGGCGCTAGTAATAGATCTGAGGCCAAGTCCTATAAGAGGATTTTTTATTCCTACACCAAGGCATCGAGACAAGAAATTAACCCACATAAATGGGTATGTGCAAGATCATGAGGGGCCAAACTATGCCCTTAAGTGGCAATGAAAAATCAACAAATTAGGGTTAGTCAACTTGACGTGAAAATTTCAACTAGCTATGAACCTAATATCAAAATGTTGTAAGAATAGAATCTATAGAAACTTGAATGTAGTTTCTAAACTACTAGGCCTTTTTTGAGAAAAAGTTAGTATGATTAGTGAAAAGTATAGATTTCAATGCAGCAGTACAAAAATTTTAGGAAAAAAATAAGAAGTAGGTGTATGTCTGACCACCTTAATCATAAGAAAATGATAATATTTTATTATAATATTTTATATTTAACTAGTAGACTCATGCCCAGATGTGACGCATATTTTTTTGTAATTTTATTCCAAAAAAATAATTAATTATGAATTTTTTTCTACAACATTTTCAAAATAAAAAAACTCTCGTATCTGACCACCTTAACTCATTCAAAACTTTACAAAATTCAATTTTTATTTTTTTTCCTTATAGTAGGTGAAGCATAGAATGTGATGCATTTTTCAAATTTCAAAAATGTTATACCGTCTAAAAGTTATAGTCATTTTTCAATTAGTATATAAATCAGCACTTTAGAGGTAGCTCAATTTGAAAATAACTAATAATTGTTGGCATTAAGCAGAATTGCCACTAGTGACAACACTTATTTGCATTCTGAGTGCAAACCGAGCATAACAGTACAAACCGAGCAGAACAGTGCAAACCGAGCAGAACAGTACAAATCGAGCAGAACAGTGCAAACCGAGTAGAACAGTGCAAACCGAGAAGAATAGTGCAAACCGAGCAGAACAGTGCAAATCGAGCAAGACAGTGCAAACCGAGCAGAACAGTGCAAACCGAGCAGGACAGTGCAAATCGAGCAAGACAGTGCAAAACGATCAAGATAATGCAAACCGAGTAGGATAGTGTAAACCGAGTAACATTATGTCTACCGAGTCACTAGTATTTACCGAGTTCAAAACCTACCGAGTGGTTAGTATGAACCGTGCCTTCACTTCTACCGAGTGCATGATGATGCCGAGTAATGCAGTGGACACCGAGTATCAGAAAGTCGCCGAGTTAGTTTGCAGGAACCGTGTAACCATACTTGGGCTGACTTAGTGGCACTTATGTTTATTTGTCAAGCTGACTTTGTGATTGTAATTAATTGTTTAGACTTGTATATAAACAATGTTGTAAAAATGTCAAGAAAAAAAATTATATGAGTATATATAAAAAAAAAGGAAAGGCACAGATAAGCGAATTACAAAGGGCTACAGTAGTATAGGGAACAACAAAGACAAATTCATCACAGAAGGTGATCAGTACATTCAGCGAATCTCAATTAGAAATCCAATTGCAAAGCAAGAGATCTACTGTTTCATCCTAACAGGTGAATCAGTACTAAAATCCTTTAACTAGGTAGACTTAACAGTCTTTTGTAAAATCTCTTTACCGAGTGCATACTTCATTGTATGTTTGTAAATCCTTTAACAAGGTGGATTTAGCAATCCTTATTGCTCCTAACAGGGCAGATCATCAGAAGTGATCAAATTGTAAGCCTTAACCAGCCAACTTTATTCTACAGTACTAAAGCTTTGTGGGTTTCATCCCCACCCTAGTTTTACTTTCTTTTTGGAAGGTTTCTGGGTAACCAAATCTATGTGTCATTGTTGTGAATGCTTTTAAGTTTCATGCTTTCTATATGCATAAAGAAAAAGTGAACTATATGTTAATACATCTGTAATTGGAAGAAAATTCAAAGTTACTGATTCACCCCTCCCCTCTTAGTAACTCGGTTAATCCCTGAATATTTCCAACAATTGGTATTAGAGCTTTGTTGGTTCTCAAGATAAAGCTTAACTAGCTTGAGCAAAGATCTAGGACAATGGAGGTATTCAAACTGAACAAGGTGATTGAAAATGAAAAGCTAGATCTGGAAATGGCCATAGCTAAACTTAAGGAAGCAAAAGAACATCTTTCCCAATCCCTAAGAAGAAGGAAGGAACTTGCAAATCAGATGAATGATTAGAATTACATTGAAGAAAAGATTGAAGATCTTTTTCCCTCAAATAGCTCAGATGAAGCAAACAATGCTGTCAAAGAACTCCTAAAAAAGAATGGGTCTCTGCAGGAAGAAGTGAGAAAATTAAAAAGAGAACAAGAGCTACACTCAACAAGATTTTGTGAGATCTTAGAACAAAGAAACAAGTTGAAAGATGAATTAGATGGAAGGAACAATGAAGTCCAAAATAAAACCCTTCAGCTAGAAAACCTAATTGATCAGATCTCCCATACAAATGAGGAAATTCTGAATCTAAGATCAGAAATAGAAAACACAAGAGAAGAACTAAGATCTGAAAAGGAAATCAATCTAAGATTGGTGGATGACCTAAACGCCAAAAAACAAATCAATGAAGGAATGCTGAAAAGCCAAGAAGACTTGAATCAGCTGTATGAGCGAAATCTGCATAGGCAGAAAGGAAAAGCAGGACTTGGATACAAAGGAGAAGGTGAATCTTCTAAGCAAGGTACTCAAAGAAATCAGAAACCTACTTGTAATCATTGTGGTAAAATAGGACATACTTCAAATAAATGTTGGAACAATGAAAAAGCAGAATTCAATGGAAAATGCTACAACTGCAATCAACATGGTCACAAAGCAAATGAATGCAGGGAAAAACCAAGATTCAGAGGTAATTGTCACAAATGCAACAAACAAGGTCACAAAGCATCCGAGTGCAGATCCAAGACATTCAATCCAGCAGAACAAATTATGAAAGCAATGTTTGGATGGGACTACAACACCTGGTGTAGATGTCATTACTCTGGAGAATATGGACACATTGGCATGAACTGCATAAAACATCATCTAAGGAAAAGAGATACTACCGTAAGATGCTTCAAATGCACTAAACTCGGTCACATAGCCAGAAACTGCATGAATGCTAGTGAAGTTGAAGATGGAAAGAAGAATGAAGCAACTAAGGTCAGGAAATAGGTGAGACAAAAGTGGATTCCTAAATCTACCGAGCAAACCAGTCCAAGTAATGGAATGGGTGGCTCTACCGACTCAAACTAAATTTCCAAGAAAGCACCGGAACTGTATTCTCATAGACAAACTTCAAGCAGTTCCAGAACCAAATTAAAAGAAAGATCTAAATCAGCATACAAGATGCAGTAAGATCAGAGGAAGGTCGGTACCAGTCTTTATCGAACAAGGTCGGTATTAGTCTTTACCGAGCGAGGTCGGAGTAATATGAATTCTCGAGTTCACCGAGTTGTGAAGTCTTCACCGAGCAATTAATTCTTAGTGGGTGACAGTCTATCAGAATTCATACCCTAATTTGTACTAAGCATTAATGATAGAGTTGTAAACAAAAGGCAAGAAATCAAACTCATTCCTCACCGTGAATTTTAGCACTTTGAGAGCAGAAAACTTCAAGAGCAATCCAGCGACTCAAATACCTTTTGCGAAAAGAATTTTCTGTGAGCTACCATGGCATCATCCAGAACTTCAGTGAAGAAAGGATCTAAAATGTTACTCCAAGGGGAATGGAGAGCACCAGATTTCAAGATCATGCCCACAATTGCAGCAGCCCTAAACCCAAACGGAGCTCAATCTCAGATTCCTCCTAAGGTACTACTTATTAATGATATTCACAATCATTTCAACTGTGCAATTCATGAAATGGGAAACCTAGAACTAGATATTGTGCATGAAGAATTGTGTGTGGATGGTATTCTAAAACCCGAGCACAAACATCTGGAAGATAAGGGATTAGTTCACATTGCACATTTACCTCGAAACTTTCAGGAGAAATGGGTTAGATACATTCTCAGCCATATACATGATGGCAAGATTTGGCTTGAGCAACCCATAGCGATCACCAAGAAGATGATTCATCAAATCACCGGTCTTCCCATGTTGAACAAAGAAAAAACTACCAAAACCCTAGGTCGGTCGGAACTGGAAAAGAAAACCCTAGCCGAGTGGGACGGTAGAGGTATGAAAGTTAGCAGCATTACCGATGCTGAACTAAAGTTTGGTACACACATAATTTCCCATAAAATATACAGTTCAAGTCGACAGAATAGTGTCTCCTGTGAAGCTATTGACCTAGCATACAAAGTGATCAAGAACAACTTATCATTTGACCTTGCAAATTTATTGTTAAAACAGTTTAACAAGAACATGGAAAGCATTCAACTTCCAAAACCAATCCATGTAAGTTTGGATCCCTACTGGTCTGTTTATTCTTCTATGTTCAAAAATTCTTCCCTTCCAAAGGAAAAGTTGTATGGAGAAAAGATGTGCCAGTCCTTTATGAGATAAATGAATACATCTCAGAAATGGGTGAAAATTTTGAAAGCATCATGGATAGTTATTTTGAGTCTTTCAAAGAGAAAATGAATGACAAATTCCGGATTCCATAGAAGTTGGTGGAGGATTACAAGGATGACATTTTTTTCATGGTAGACTGTGACAATGTATATATTCAAGCAGCTAAACTGAGGATTGTATATGTAAAACCTCTTCCTTATGAGGTAAATATTGATGAAACCAAGAATATCATTGAAGCCCTTCTTAATCAGCCTGTTAATTCCAAAGCTCCATATTTTGGAACATATGATGAAGCAAAGGTGAGAATTGAATTAAGCATAAAACTTCCACAAGCGGTAAACAAAGGAAAGAAGAGGATAGCCAAAATGCAAATGCTAACCAAGGACAAAGGAGATAACGATGAAGAAGAAGAGGAAAAGGATGAGAAAATAGAGGAACCAGAACCTGCAAAGAAGAAAGGAAAAGTTTTCATCACTAAGGCACCTAAGCCTCCCACTGCTGTATTTACAAGGAGAAGTGCAAGAGGTAAGGCAGATAAGGCAAACAAGGTAGACAAAGATATAGTATTCAAAAGGCCTCCTCTAAACTTTCAAGAGAGGATCAAACTTTTTAGAGACGAATCAGGATCTGGAGTAAGTAACATAAAATCCTTTAAATATGAAACCATATCGGAAACAGAACAGAAGGAAATAGAAGATGCTGTTATTGAAAAGATGGGATAGTGGAAATACTCTCTTGATGAATTAGCCCCACAGGTTCCAGCAGTCTTATTAAATCCAATAAAAATGAGATGGAGCAATGCAAAGCAAACTGTAATAGACATATTTGATCAAACCCTGAGACAGTTAATGCCGAGCTTGAAAAATGATGAAGTAAAGAAGGCATTAAAGGAAAATGAAAGTAAGATGACACTAAAGTTCAATACTTGTTTGATTCTGATCAACAATATTGAATCAGTTGTGAATGCTGCAAATGCCACATGGAAGAACATATACCATCTTCACCAACCGAGTATTGAAATAGTAATAATAAAAGATATTGAAGATGATAGTGATGAACAAGAAGAAGCCACTGAGGTAGATGATACTATGAGGATAGCAACAGAAGTCATTGCATCACTTCCTACCTCTCCAGTAAAAGTTTCTACATCTAGCCCGGAGACACCTTCAAGCATGGTTGTGACAACTTCAACTTTTTTCCAATCACCTATAGCAACAACAGAAGCAACCACCATTTCTTCTACCGAGTTGCAGTCTCCCACTTCATCAAGTTTTCCAGCAGTAAGTATTCCAGTTTTTGATTCTACAACTGTAAATATTTTAAGTTCTCTAGTAGACAGTGTGCCAGTCTCTATAGCTAGTCATACTATGTCTATTGTCACTACTACTAAGGCATTAAGTACAGATAAGCCTAAGGCTCTACCAAGTATAAAATTTTTGGGTAAGAATATAGTAGAGGATATAGACCTAGATGAAGAAATAGAGATTCCAACATTAGATTTTGTAAATCTATCAGCGGACCAAATGCAAAATATAGGTTAAATCCTCCAAAGGAAAGCAAAGCAAAAGAAGCTTAAAAAGGAGAGAGACAAGGAATATCAAATCATTAAGGATGCTAAAGACATTTTGTCTAATGCATTAGGTATTAAAGTAGACTCCTCTCAACATGGTTTGCTACAATTAGCTGAAGCAGTAAATAAATACAATGAGGATTCATCTGGGACAGAAAAGTTAGTTGAAAGAGCCGAGAAGAGATTCAACAATAAAGTGCTTGAGCACATAGCTATTAATCAAGTGGAATTGTCTTCAGATTTGTCAAATATTGAATCTACCTATTCGAATGTCACCTCTCTTTTGGCCAGACTGTGTAATATTGCCGAGTTCACAAAGGATGTTAAGGATAAAATGAATAAAATGGATGAGGATATGAAGATTAGCATATAGAAGTTGCAACTTGAACCAAGTTCAAGCTTTTCTCATCACATGAAAGTCTCATACCTATCAAATATGCAGTCAGATCTACTAAAAGAAGACACAAGGATCCAGTCCACACTGTTAGACATCCAGAACATGATCCTTCCCATCATGAATACAATGTATAAGCACATTGAACATTCCAAAACATTGATTCATGACAATCAGTTCTCTATAGCAGATCACATGATTGAACTCTCTGCATAAGTCCAAATTGCAATCCAAACATGCAAGATTCTGCAAGAAAATTGGGACAGAACCCTGGCACTAATCATGAAGATACATTCTAATTTTCTATCAAATTTTGGATTCTCTCTGTAAATCACTTGTATATACACCTTTGGCATTATCATCAAAAAGGGGGAGATATGTATAGAAGGAGATTTGTATATAAAAAATATATATATATATATTTATAAAGAAAAAAGAAAAAAAAAAGTTAGCACATTGAAAGGGGGAGATAATGTATAAAGCCCTATGACAAAGACAAATTTTTTATAAAAAAAAATCAAAATAAATCTCAGTATGATTCATGTATATAAGTTTTGAGCAATAAGTGTTTTTGTCACTAATGCCAAAGGGGGAGATTGTTGGCATTAAGTAGAATTGCCACTAGTGACAACACTTATTTGCATTCTGAGTGCAAACTAAGCAGAACAGTGCAAACCGAGCAGAACAGTGCAAACTGAGCAGAACAGTGCAAACTGAGCAGAATAGTGCAAACCAAGCAGAACAGTGCAAACCGAGCAAGACAGTGCAAACTGATCAAGATAATGCAAACCAAGCAGGACAGTGTAAACCGAGTAACATTATGTCTACCGAGTCACCAGTATTTACTGAGTTCAAAACCTACCAAGTGGTTAGTATGAACCATGCCTTCACTTCTACCAAGTGCATGACAATGCCGAGTAATGCAGTGGACGCCGAGTATCAGAAAGTCACCGAGTTAGTTTGCAGGAACCGTGTAACCATACTTGGGCTGACTTAGTGGCACTTATGTTTATTTGTCAAGCCGACTTTGTGATTGTAATTAATTGTTTAGACTTGTATATAAACAATGTTGTAAAAATGTCAAGAAAAAAAATTATATGAGTATATATAAAAAAAAAGGAAAGGCAGAGATAAGCGAATTACAAAGGGCTACAACAGTATAGGGAACAGCAAAGACAAATTCATCACAGAAGGTGATCAGTACATTCAGCGAATCTCAATCAGCAATCTAGTTGCAAAGCAAGAGATCTACTGTTTCATCCTAACAGGTGAATCAGTACTAAAATCCTTTAACCAAGTAGACTTAACAGTCTTTTGTAAAATCTCTTTACCGAGTGCATACTTCATTGTATGTTTGTAAATCCTTTAACAAGGTGGATTTAGCAATCCTTATTGCTCCTAACAGGGCAGATCATCAGAAGTGATCAAATTGTAAGCCTTAACCAGCCAACTTTATTCTACAGTACTAAAGCTTTGTGGGTTTCATCCCCACCCCAGTTTTACTTTCTTTTTGGAAGGTTTCTGGGTAACCAAATCTATGTGTCATTGTTGTGAATGCTTTTAAGTTTCATGCTTTCTATATGCATAAAGAAAAAGTGAACTATATGTTAATAAATCTGTAATTGGAAGAAAATTTGAAGTTACTAATTCACCACTCCCCTCTCAGTACCTCGGTTAATCCCTGAATATTTCCAACAATAATTACTTACCGAATTCAAAATTTGACAACAATTATATCGATAGAAAGATGATAATCTCCTTAAGATGCCCTTTTCATTTTATCAAATTCGGGTGAAAAAAAAGTCGTCAGCTACATTGTCAAAGTTTTGAACTGACATCGCCACTTTTTGGCCCCTCATGATCTTGCACATACCCAAATCTGAAATCTTCTTGTTTAACATGGATATAAAGTTAGAACTGGATATTTGCCAAATCTTTAAATTTAAGAAAGGCAAGCTTCCGAGTAGATACCTTGGCCTCTCACTAGTAAAGGCTAGCATATCCTCAAACATATGGAATCCCATGATTGAAAAGATTAATAAAAAAATTAATTCATCGAAACATAGATGGCTATCCTTAGCAGGAAGAACAACTATGGTTAGGTCTATCCTTGAAGCCATGCCAACTTACCAGTTATCATGTATACATTTCCCCTCCAATCAATAGTTAGAATTAAACAAACACTTGAGGTCTTTTTTTTGGCAGGGGAGTGGGGATAAGAATAAAATTTCCCCAATTTCTTGGGATAAAGTTTCTGGACCAAAATATGAAGGTGGGGCTGGTCTCAAAAACTTAGGTGACCAAGGAAGGGCTCTTGGAGCCAAGTTAATTTAGAGATTGCTTAAAAACCCAAAGGCTAAATGAGAAAAGATTCTCATTTCTAAATATTTCAGAGAGAACTCCTTTAATATTTTTAGAGAAACTAATCCTCCTACAGGGTCAATAATTTGAAACTTCATGTTAGATTATAGATACATTATTATGAATAAATTAACATGGAATCTAGCAATAGGAAAAGATGTCCTTTTCTGGACTAATTCTTGGGGAGGTTATGAAGTCTTAAATAAAGAACTAAATAATACTCATCTTAAAAAAAAATTAGTATCCAAGATAGGGATTTTCCTCAAGGATTATATTTTTTTCAATGGAGAAGATTGGGTATGGAAATTCTTTAAGGATCTAGGAATATCTTCAGTAGAGGAAAAGCTATTAAAAAAAATTCTTAACAAAAGAAAAATGTTTTTAAATAACACAAAGGATATGTTATTTTGGGATGGTTCAAAAAATGGAGAATATAACACTAAAGAGGGATATAACCTTATCATTAAAATCTATAATAGACCCAAGACTAATATTCCAACAAACCTATGCTGGAATAAAAATTATCTACCTAATGCTGGTTTTTGTACCTAGTTGGTCCTCAATAATAGACTCTTGACTAGAGATAGATTTAAGAAGGTGGGTTTCTCAGGACCAAATCCTTAAATTTAAGCAAGGAAAGCTTCCTAGTAGATACCTTGGCCTCTCATTAGTAAAGGCCAGCAAATCCTCAGACATATGGAATTCCATGATTGAAAAGATTAATAACAAAATTAATTCATCGAAAGGTAGTGTATCATCTTAAAATGGAACCACTTCCATGCTAAGAGCATTTAGCCCTCCGAGTAAGTGGATTGGGGTCATATTGGATTCCTTCAATTGGTCTTTTCTTTGATCTGGCTTTCTCCCCACTTTCTACTTCTTTTCTGCTTCATTCTAGGTGAAATTAGGGTTAGCATCTTAAGGATTCTCCTACATTTCACTCTTCCATAGCTCTATTTTCTAGGTAGGATTTAGAAATGGATCCTCCTGGGATTCATCTTAGTAATCATAGGATTTTATGTCTATTCCTGACATTCTGTCCTGTTTTGACATCAATTCTAGGTTTCTAGACATTCCTGGGACCTCTTGACTTGATTCTGGGTCAACCTAGGAAAAATGTCAATGTATTAGGTCGACCCTGACTAGTTCAGGGTCAATCTCAACTTTGAAACCTTTCTCCAAAATTTTAGAATCTTTAATGTCTAGGCTTCAGGCTTTCGAGAGATTTATTTTCCCGCCTCCAGGTTGGCCATTTTGGGTTTTTGGATGGTAAATCTTTTAATTGCATTTAATCTAGGTATATTTTCTAAAGGTGAGGACCTAATTGGGATTTAATTCTCCAAGGTGGCCCATCTAGAGGAGTGTGCCCTAGATCACTATAAAAGGAGGCCTTCCTCTCTCATTTACACATCCATCATACACATCTCAAGCACTCAAGCTCTCAAGGTGATCAAACAAGCATCCATTCAAGCATTTCAAGTCTTCTTCTCCATCCAAGTTGTCCATTTAAGATCAAGGATTCAAGCATTCAAGTTATTCAAGGGATTTGGTTCAAGCATTCAAGATTTATCATTCAAACCCTAGATCTAGCCATCATGATGGTGTGATCTTCCTCAAGATCCTTTGTTCATCTTCAAGATCCATTTCATTCTCTTACCAAGGTGAATTCCAAGCATACAACCATGGAGGTTTGATTTACATTTATTGTTGTGTTGAAGCTTTCATATTAGTATACTTGTTTACATTTCAATTACAATTGCATATCTATTGAATTGCATAGCTTCATTGTTAAATCCTTTTCTACTACTTGCTAGCATTCTCCATTTCAATTTCAATATTAAGGTTGATTCCAAACCAGGGTTTGACCAAGGAAAACCCCCCCCCCCATACAACAAAAACCCCCATTTTCTTCCAGGTATAGGTGTAGAGTTTCAAATCTAAGAGCAAATTTGTATACCCTTTGCGGCCAACTTCCAAGATTTGTGAACAAAATTTGAATCGGACTTCAAATAAAGAATGTGGTATTTGACCTTTTATGAGGGTCAAATCCAAGCTGAGCCATCTTGAGGAAAGATTTATGGTTTTTCTCTATCTTGGCATTTCCAATCTAGGACAGGTTTCATATTTTCTCGAAAGTCTACACAGACACCAGAATTCAACATTTTCTAGATCTGCCCTAATTTTGAGGTTAGTAGTTGTATTTCAATTATTTCATATTCCAAGCATAAATTTTATTGATAGGGAAATATTGGATTTACTCTTTCTCTTCCTACTCTTTTCCATAAATTGATTCAATTGTGCATTAACCTTTTGGTTGATCAAATCGGATCTCTTCTTTGGGGAATTTGGGTTTTGAGAATAAATCTTAATATTTTCCCCTTCCCTTTTTATCTGAATAGTGGTGAATCCATTTTACCTCTATTCATTTTGGTGAATCTGACAAGCTTACTCTCTTTCTTTTTGGTGTTAGATCTCCCTTTGTCTTATTGTATGTGTGTTCACCTTCATCTATTCATTTTGGTGAACTTGGGGAGCTTACTCTCTTTCTTTTTGGTGTTAGATTTCTCTTTGTCTTATTATATGTTTGTTCACCTTCATCTATTCATTTTATTGAACCTGACGAGCTTACTCTCTTTCTTTTTGGTGTTAAGATTTCCTTTTTTGATCTAGTTTATACTCTTGCATTTCACCATTCAAAAATCCTAAAAAAACTATATATTCAATAAAAATACAAAAATATTTTATGGCAATTGTTAAGATGATTTGGTGCATGGTTATGTTCTTTATCACTCTTCTTTTAACATCTCTTTATAATACCTATGAGGTTTATGAGAGTATCATTCACTTTATTATGTTGATGACACTTCACTTTGCTATTGCCTATGCTTTTATGAAGTTGACCGACACTAGTCTACCTACATTTAAAACCTTTCTTGGGGATTTATGTGGTAGTCTCATTCATCTTTTAGATTATTTGAAGACTTTGGTAGATGACACACCATCTCCTAATATTCCTATTCCAATACCTACTTCTCCGTCTATTAATCCTCACTCTTCCCCTGCTTGTGATGGGATTCAAGCTATAGTGCAGGATGTGGATTTGTAAGATTTCTTTGATTTACCTCCTCCTCTTATTCATGATGATATTAAAGGAAAGGGTATAGAAACTTCTTCAAAACCTACTATACCACCTTATACAACCTTTACTCATGAACATGATAAACAATCACCTCCTGTAGAAGCTTAACTTGATATATACACTACTGGATATAATATGTTGACTAAACAAGGTTATAAAGGTTTAGGGCTAGGCGTTAATGAGAATGGTATTAAGTTTCTAGTTCAGATACCCTCTAAAATGGATAGATGTGGTGTTGGATGTTCAAAGTCTCAAGTCAAGTTAAGTGGTGTGGATCTCCGTCCTCCTCTTCTCCCCATGCCTATCCTAGATATCCCTAATACTTGACAAGAAATTGCTAAAAAGGTATATGTTGAGCTAATGAATTCCAAGAAAGAAAACTTTAGACCTATGCTAGTAGATGCTATATATAAATATAAATGTCTTTTTCATTATAGTAACAAGCACTTACTTTCTGATTGTAAACATTTCAAGGCATATGTTAGAGAAAGAGTTGCTTTAGGAATTATATCTCACTCTGATTCAGTCTTACAATTTCTTCATAATTTTGATATAGGGGATTCCCCTCCTTTAGATATAATATAAATGTTCTTCACCTCTTGTCTCATGACTGGTGGGCAAGAGGTGCATCTTCATCTAGTCTCCTAGGATCCATTAGGTCTTTTATTGGGTCTTAATTGGTATTCTTTCTCTTTTATTTTTCTATGGCTTTGCATTATGTTTGTAATCATCCATAGAATCTATCCTTTCTTCTCAAGATATCTTTTCAAAGACATTTTTTTGGAAAAGGTATCCCTTATCTCTATCTCTAGGGGGCAAGGTACCTCTTTTTTTATCTTTGTTTAGGGAGCAGCTTTCCTTAGCTTAGTGGTATTTGTTTATATTGCAATATTATTTCATCATATTGATAGATGTTTTGACTATGGATAATATTCTTATATGAGAAGTTGTTGTCCTAAGTCATCACTTGTTCTCTATGTTGCAAATTATACTCTTTATAAAATCTTACTCTTGCTTTCATGTTAGAGTTGTTTCTCTCATTTCAAAGATTCCTCTGCCTCTTCCTTGTAGAGGGCTTGATGCTTGAATCTTTGTTCCCTCCTTTTTGATAGTTGATATTTTATCTAAAGTACTCCTCTTTGGTGGGGGTCTTGTTGATAAGATCTCTTTCATTTGAGGATCCTTTTCCATGAGTGACATATCCTTTTCATAATTATCTATATTCTCAGATGCCAGGGTCAATATCTCTCATTAAGAATATGGTATACATTGTTGCTAAATAGGATATCTCCTTGCATTGGTAAGTAGGTATGCTCTTCAATCTTTGTCCTATGTTGGGGGGCAAGGATGTCATTTCATTTTTTCTTTCCGGGATTCACCATTTTTCTATGGTAAGAAGTATCTATCTATTATGTGACATTCAATCCTACATGAAAATCTTGGTTTGGATTGAGGATCTTTGTCCTTGATCACAACCTCTTTCATTGTTTGACATTGGGTTCCCATGGTGGAAATATCTCTCACCTTAGAAACTGAACAGTGTGCTATCCCTCATAAGGGTTACTTTCTTTTAATTTCTTGTATGATATCTCTTTACATTCATCCCTTCCATGGCCTCATAGGAGCAATGACCTTCTTGGCTTCGATTGGGTGTTGTTTGTGGATATTGCCTTGATGTGAAAGAAGGCTTTATCCTTGTTCTTTTCTTTCCTTAACATGTCAAAATAGTATGTTTTTGCCATATTAAGGAGGGGGGCATATATAGGGCCTCCCTTGTACTATAGTTTTTTATTTTTTACATGCTAAATCTTGGAAGGTAATGCACATGAGTTGCTAAATCCTGAAAAGACATGCAATCGTATGCTAAATCTTCTAAAGGTAATGCACATAAGTTGCTAAATCCTAAGGAGACACACATTTTTCAAATTTTTCAATATGCTAAATCCTCTAAAGGTAACACACATAAGTTGCTAAATCCTAAAGGGACATGCATTTCTAGTTTCAAATATGCTAAATCTTGGAAGGTAACGCACATAAGTTGCTAAACCCTGAAAAAACATGCACCTATATGCTAAATCTTCTGAAGGTAATGCACATAAGTTGCTAAATCATGAGGAGACACACATTTCATATTCATGGTGATAAAAGAAGGTGGATCTATGAGTATTCCAGAAGTCATCAAAAGATGCATTACAATTTCAAGCATAGTTTATGGGTGAACCTGTTAGGCTCTCCCTCCAGGGTGATTCATGGTAAGGTGGACATCTTACTAGGTGAGGTAATCACTTTCTCCTTTCTTTCTTTTCTGCTTTCATGCTAATAGGACAAGATCATGAAGCTATGTTGTTTATAGTGTTGATCTTGTCTTTCTTATGTAAACATTTATGCTTTTATGATAGTTTTCCAAATATGATATTAACATGAGGAATATTTCTTAGTGAGGTTTCTTATGCTAATTGATTTGGTTTATTTAGTGCTAACCCTTATTCTTTTGGTTTTATTTTTTTTCACCCTTGTTTGTGTATGTTGAGTTAGAATCTTTAGTCTAGGGGCTCATGCCCTTAGCTAAGTATTATTTTCTCTCTATGTGAATCCACAAGGATCTTCTCCTTCTTCTCCTTTACCAAGAGTTTGCATCGAATCCATACTCTAGCTAAAGTGGGGGCTTAATGTATCATCTTAAAATGGAAGCACTTCCATGTTAAGAGCATTTAGCCTTCTGAGTAAGTGGTTTGGGGTCATATTGGATGCCTTGAATTGGTCTTTACTTTGATCTGACTTTCTCCCTACTTTCCACTTCTTTTCTGCTTCATTCTAGGTGAAATTAGGGTTAGGATCTTAAGGATTCTATTGAATTTCACACTTCCATAGCTCTATTTTCTAAGTAGGATTTAGAAATGGATCCTCCTGGGCTTCATCTCAGTAATCATAGGATTTTATGTCTATTCCTGACATTCTATCCTATTTTGGCATTAATTCTAGGTTTCTAGACATCCCTAGGACCTCTTGACTTGATTCTAGGTCAACATGGGAAAAAGGTCAATGTCTTAGGTTGACTCTAACTAGGTCAGGGTCAATCTTGACTTTGAACCCTTTCTCCAAAATCTCAAAATCTTTAATTTTTGGGCTTCAGTTTTTTAAGAGATTTATTTTCCCGCTTACGAGTCGGCCATTTCAAGTTTTGGGATGGTAAATCCTTTAATTGCATTTAATCTAGGTCTGTTTTCTAAAGGTGAGGACCTAATTGGGATTTAATTCTCCAAGGTGGCCCATCTAGAGGAGTGTGCCCTAGATCACTATAAAAGGAGGCCTTCCTCTCCCATTTACACATCCATCATACACATCTCAAGCACTCAAGCTCTCAAGGTGATCAAGAAAGCATCCATTCAAGTATTTAAAGTCTTCTTCTCCATCCAAGTTGTCCATTGAAGATCAAGGATTCAAGCATTTAAGCTATTGAAGGGATTTGGTTCAAGCATTCAAGATTTATCATTCAAACCCTAGATCTAGCCATCATGATGGTGTGATCTTCCTTCAAGGTCCTTTGTTCATCTTCAAGATCCATTTCATTCTCTTACCAAGGTGAATTCCAAGCATACAACCATGGAGGTTTGATTTACATTTATTGTTGTGTTCAAGCTTTCATATCAATATACTTGTTTACATTTCAAATATAATTGCATATCTATTGAATTGCATAGCTTCATTGTTAGATCTTTTTCTACTACTTGCTAGCATTCTCCATTTCAATCTCAATATTAAGGTTGATTCCAAACTGGGGTTTGACCAAGGAAAACCTCCCCATACAATAAAAAGCCCCATTTTCTTGGAGGTACAGTGCAGAGTTTCAGATCTGAGAGCGAATTTGGATACCCTTTTCAGCCAAATTCCATGATGTACGAACAGAATTCGAATCGGACTTCAAATAAAGAATGTGGTTGATGAAGGGTGCTCCCCTTAATGCCACAAACACATAACAGAAATAGAGAAACAACAACAATAATATGCAAGAACAGAAAATTGGCTTCTTATTATCTCCACAAATGTGGAATTACAAACTTTCAGAATTACAATATGCAAAGCCACATGGGCATTGCCTTACAATATTCTTTAGGACAAAGCCTCGAATCAATACCCAGATCTACTACCCAGAACTATTCTGAACTGCCTAAGACAATAATACAGCCTTCCTTATATAGGCAATTTTCCACCGCCTGGGAAGGTTCCAGAATTTTAGCCAATAAGGCCGACCAACTTAGAATTATTTTATTTTACATTTTATTACATCATAGTCGGCTCAAGATAACCTTTGAAACCCAAACAAAAATTTTGAAGAAAAATTATTTTTCGCCATTTCAGGTGGCCCAACTTCCGAAGACCATAAGTCATCACCCGTTGACCCGCTTGACTATTATAACCCCATTTCGGAAACGCCACGAAGCGCTCTACAGGCTCAACTAGCACAAGCATTTGTCACCCAAATTTTCAACCTCATCCGGGGCCTCTAAAGCCTTCAAAACTGAGTTCAAAGTTTCTGTACCCTACTGCCAATACCGAAAATCTTCAATATCTTCCAATATACACTTGATTTGGCAATGAAACTTTACTGGCAGACTTATATGACCAAAATGAACCTCCAAGAAAGAAATTAGATCATTCTGAGCACATACAAAAATTACCAAAAATAGTAACTTTCCATAAATAGCAGCTCTGCAAAAAATAGCCCTTATTGAATAAAAAATAGAAATATTTTGGGTGATGCAAGATTGCTCTTACACCCAGGATGCTCCTGCATCAGACACCCGGGGTATTTGAGAAGTGACCCTGTCACGACTCAGGTGTGCAGAGGAAAACCAAGACGGCTAACCTCCTCCTTTGTCAGCCATGATGAATCTTCAATAGGTCATCCTTTCCATTTGACCAGATATTCTTCATATGTCATGTTCCTTGTGCTTCTACCAACACGACTGTCCAGTATATCTTCGATCTCCTTAGTGTCTAAACTAGTTGCTGGAATACTCCACTGTGCTGCTGTGATCTCATCTTCAACACCTCCTTCATGATACTCTGTCAGATCTAAAATGTTAAACACTGATGAAATATTTAGCTCAGTAGGTAATTCTACCTCATATGCATTTCCTGAATCATGTTTCTTCAGTATCCTACATGGTCCAAACTTCTTCATTTTCAGCTTGTTATATGTACCAACTGGAAACCGCTCCTTCCACAAATGAACCATGACTTCATCACCAACCTGAAATTCCTTATACCTCCTTTTCTCATCTGCCTTAGCCTTATACTGTGCATTCATCTTGGAAATATGCTTCCTCACCTCCCCATGGATGTTCTTCAAGTGTTCTGCAAAATCCTCAGCTTCAGCACTACTTATTTCTCCTTTATCTATCTTCCTCAATTCAGATGCATTTCTTGGACTACTTTCCATATACAATCTGGAATGGTAATTTACCAGTGCTTCTATTGATAGAATTATTGTATGCAAATTCCGCCTGTGATAAAATCAAATTTCATCCTATTGGCTTATCTCCAACCAAACATCTCAGCAAATTTCCCAAGCTTCTATTCACCACCTCTGTCTGTCCATCAGTCTGTGGATGATGTGATGAACTGAACTTCAAATCTATCTTCAACTTCTTCCACAATGTACGCCAGAAATATCCAACAAACTTAGTGTCCCGATCTGAAACTACGGTCTTTGGCAAACCATGAAGTCTCACTACTTCTCTGAAAAACAATTCTGCTACATGAACAGCATCATTAGTCTTCTTGGAGGAATAAAATGTGCCATCTTTGAAAATCGGTTAACTACTACAAAAATTGAATCATGTCCCCGCTGTGTCCTCGGTAAACCAAGAACAAAGTCCATGCTGATATCCTCCAAGGCTTCTCGGGTACAGATAATGGCTGATACAACCCTGTATTCTGCTTCACTCCTTTTGCCATCTGACATACTCTGCAACTCTGTACAAACTTCTTCACATCTTGCTGCAACTGTGGCCAATAATAATTCTCACTAACCAAACCAAAGGTTTTGTCACGACCAAAATGTCCAGCCAATCCTTCGCTATGCTTCTCCTTGATGAGATTCTCCCTCATAGAACTTCGTAGAATGCACAACTGACTCCCTCTGAATAGCATATCATCTTGGATGATGAAATCCAACCATTTCATCCTGTCTAGAATAACAGGTTCTATACAAGCTTTCCAAGCTTCACCAAAATCAGGGATCCTCTGGATACAAATTCTTGAGTTCCTTGAACCCAACCACCTCAATCTGCATTTCTATCAGCAATAGTTTGCCTTCTTCTAAGAGCATCTGCAACCCTATTAGACTTTCCACTCCTGTGTTTCAAAATAAATGTATAACTCTGCAAAAACTCAACCCACTTCAAATGCCTTTGATTCAATTTTCCTTGACTATTCAAATATTGCAAAGCTTGATGATCAGTATACAAAACAAACTCCTTAAGAAGCAGATAATGTCTCCACTTCTTTAATGCCTGAACTATAGCATAAAATTCCTGATCATAAATAGAATATTTCCTCTTGGCATCATTTAACTTCTCACTGAAATAAGCAACCAGGTTTACCTTCTTGGCTCATAACAGCTCCTATTGCAGTACCACTAGCATCACAATCTACTTGAAAACACCTTATTGAAATCTGGAAGTGCTAAAACAGGTTGTTCTGTAACTTTTTGTTTCAATAATTGAAAACTTTTTTCTACTCCTTTAGTCCACTTAAACTCTTTTCTATCCCCTCTCATTGTTTCAGTCAAGGGTCCACAAATACTGCTAAAAATTTCTGATAAACTTTCTGTAAAAGCTAGCTAGACCATGAAAAGATCTTACCTCAGTAGCACTCCTTGGAGTAGGCCATTCAAAGATAGCCTGTACCTTCTCTGGGTCCATTTTTAGACCTTCTGCTGAAACTACAAATCCCAAATACACTAACTCTTTCTTCACAAAACTGCACTTCTTCAAATTAATCAACAATTTCTCTTCTCTCAACTTCTCAAATACCATACGAATATGCATCATATGCTCCTCCAATGTCTTACTAAAGATCAAAATATCATCTAGGTAAACAATGACAAACTTACCCAAAAATTCTTTCAGAACCTCGTTCATGAGCGGCATGAAAGTGCTCGGTGCATTGGTTAGCCCAAAAGGCATAAACTAACCACTCATATAGTCCTTCCTTTGTCTTGAAGGCAGTCTTCCATTCATCTCCTTCTCTGATCCGAATCTAGCGATATCCACTCTTTAGATCTATCTTTGAGGAAATACACAGCTCCACTCAAACAATCCATAATATCATCCATTCGTGGCAATGGAAACCTGTACTTGATTGTAATCTTGTTTATTGCCCTAGAGTCTATACACATCCTCCATTCTCCATTCTTCTTTGGTGATAATACCGCTGGTACAGCACAGGGACTCAGACTCTCTCGAATCAATCCTTTCTGTAACAGTTCATGTACTTGTCTGTTCAACTCCTCACTTTCTGCAGGTGTCATTCTGTGTGCTGCCCCTTATTTGAAAAACTCGCTCCTGGGATCAAGTCCATCTGATGACTGATCTTCTTGACTGGTGGTAATCCATCAAGCACGTTATCAGATACAATATCCTGAAACTCATTCAACAAATCTGCAACTTCTACAGGAACATTTTCAACTTTCTCTTTACTAGCTTTTGGAATTAAAGCAAAACATACATGCTCATGCCTCATACCATCTAGGAAATTTCTTCCATCAACAAAAGTTATCCTTGCATTACCACATACCTTTTCTTCAGTCTCCTTCAATGGTTTTAGCTTATGCTGCACTCCATCCTTTGTCAGGGAATAGGTATTCGCACGACCATCATGTACAGCACATCTGTCAAACTGCCATGGTCTACCCAACAACATATGACATGCATCCATAGATATGATATCACACAATACCCTCATCTTGGTATCCCCCCAATCTTGAACTTCACCAGGCATTGTTCATTGACCATGACCTTGTGGTCATCCTGTACCCAGGCAATCCGATATGGATGTGGGTGTTTTTGTCTCTTGAGCTTCAACTTTGTCACCATCTCTTCTGACACCAAATTGTCAATGCTTCCACTATCAATGATCACATCACAACATTTACCTTCACACTTGCACCTGGTGCGAAACAGGCTCCTCCTTTGCTCAGGTTCATTCTCACCACTCAACAGGAACTCTTCTGTTAATCAACATTTCTCCTCTTTCAGCATCTTCAGAATTTGATGATCTGGCATCTTCATCTACATGTGCAACTCTGGCCTGGCCTTCATTTCTTCTGTTTGTTCTGCTTGCACTCGAGGACATTCAAATGCCCTATGACCTTCTTCTCCACAGTGAAAACATGTTCCACAGAAGCCTCCTCTTCCAGATCCTTGTCCTCTTCCTCTTCCTTTCTGATCTCTATTATTCTGATCCTGGAAGCGATTGGAATTATTTCCACACTGATTCTGACTGCTACTAGCCTCATCCTTCTTTTTCAGATCTTCATTTCGGCCACCATATGACCATCCACCAGATCGTCCACCGCGACCTCTTCCGTTTTGTCTGCTCTCAAACTCTTGTTCAGCTTTTCCTCTACTTTTAGGGAAAACTGGTATGCCTCTTCAATACTGTTCATTCGAACCAGATTCAGCTCCTCTTGAATGCTTGGCCTTACCCATTAAGGTATCGCGCCACTTTCTCCTTATCAGCTTCTGCATGGCCTATTCTGATGAGGAGTCGATAGAACTCCTTTGTATACTCCTGAACAGATCTTCCTGCTTGCTTCAAACTTTGCATTTTCTTTAGTAGATCAAGCTCATAATCAATAGGAATGAACTGTCGCTTCAATTTATCCACCATCCGATCCCATCTTGTGATTTTATCTTTCCCTCTTCTATTTCGCTCTATTGAATTTCTTGCCACCAGATCTTCGCATGACCTTTCAATCTGGCTTTCACAAATTTGACCCTATCAGGATCCTCAACATCTTCGTACTCAAAATATTCCTCACATTCATTGATCCAGTCGATCAATTCCTCTGGGTTAAGATTTTCAGAAAATGTAGGAACCTCAATCTTAGGTCTTTTCCCAATCTTGGAAATCGCCCGAAAAAGTCTTTCTTCCTCCTGGTTCGCAATTTCAGCTTCTCCTTCTTGATATTCTTCTTCGGCTTCATCCTCGCTTTCGTCTCTGACATTAAGATTCATTCCTCTACGAATCTTCTTGTAATGCTCGCACTTGTCTCTGCAGCTCTCTAACCTCAGGTGTTACAACACCAGCTCTTCCGCCACGTTCCCTTCGTGGAGGCATTTTTGCGATGCGCGCTGAAACCCTAGCCACGGTCCTGGTGCAAACTGCCTCACAGTCGGCGATCTATTTACACACTCAAGAACTCCTGCTCTGATACCACCTGATGAAGGGTGCTCCCCCTTAATGCCACAAACACATAACAGAAATAGAGAAACAACAACAATAATATGCAAGAACAGAAAATTGGCTTCTTATTATCTCCACAAATGTGGAATTACAAACTTTCAGAATTACAATATGCCAAAGCCACATGGGGCATTCCCTTACAATATTCTTTAGGACAAAGCCTCGAATCAATACCCAGATCTACTACCCAGAAGTATTCTGAACTGCTTAAGACAATAATACAGCCTTCCTTATATAGGCAATTTTCCACCGCCTGGGAAGGTTCCAGAATTTTAGCCAATAAGGGCCGACCAACTTAGAATTATTTTATTTTACATTTTATTACATCATAGTCGGCTCAAGATAACCTTTGAAACCCAAACAAAAATTTTGAAGAAAAATTATTTTTCGCCATTTCAGGTGGCCCAACTTCCGAAGACCATAAGTCATCACCCGTTGACCCGCTCGGCTATTATAACCCCATTTCAAAAATGCCACGAAGCACTCTACAGGCTTGACCGGCGCAAGCGCTTGTCACCCAAATTTTCGACCTCATCCGGGGCCTCTAAAGCCTTCAAAACTGAGTTCAAAGTTTCTGTACCCTGTTGCCAATACCGAAAATCTCAATATCTTCCAATATACACTTGATCTGGCAATGAAACTTTACTGGCAGACTTATAAGACCAAAATGAACCTCCAAGAAAGAAATCAGATCATCTGAGCACATACAAAAATTACCAAAAATAGTAACTTTCCATAAATAGCAGCTTTGCACAAAATAGCCCTTATTGAATACAAAAACAGAAATATTTTGGGTGATGCAAGATTGCTCTTACACCTAGGATGCTCCTGCATCAGTGGTATTTGACCCTTTTATGAGGGTCAAACTCGAGTTGAGCCATCTTGAGGAAAGATTTCTAGGTTTTCTCTGTCTTGACATTTCCAGTCCAGGATAGGTTTGAGATTTTCCTGAAAGTGTACACAGACACCAGAATTCAACATTTTTGGATCTGCCCTAATTTTGAGGTTAGTAGTTGTATTTCAATTATTTCATATTCCAAGCATAAATTCCATTCATAGGGAAATATCTGATTTACTCTCTCGCTTCTTACTCTTTTCCATAAATTGATTCGATTGTGCATTAACCTTTTGGTTGATCAAATTGGATCTCTTCTTTGGGGAATTTGGGTTTTGAGAATAGATCTTAATATTTTCCCCTTCCCTTTCTATCTGAATAGTGGTAAATCCATTTTTTCATCTATTCAGGTAGATGGCTATCCTTAGCAAGAAAAGAAACTATGGTTAGGTCTGTCCTGGAATCCATGCCAACTTACCAATTATCATGTACACATCTCCCCTCCAATTAGCAGTTAGAATTAAACAAACACTTGAGGTCTTTTATTTGGCAGGGGAGTGGGGAGAAGAATAAAATCCCCCTGATTTCTTGGGATAAATTTTGTAGACCAAAATATGAAGGTGGAGCCTGGTCTCAAAAACTTAGGTGACCAAGGAAGGGCTATTGGAGCCAAGTTAATTTGGAGATTGTTTAAAAACCAAAAGGCTAAATAAGAAAAGATTCTCCATTTCAAAATATTTAAGAGAGAACTCCTCCTTTAATATTTTTAGAGAAACGAATCCTCCTATAGGGTCAAGAATTTGGAACTTCATGTTATATTGTAGACACATTATTACGAATAAATTAACATGGAATCCAACAACACATGAAGATGTCCTTTTCTGGACTAATTCTTGGGGAGGTTATGATGTCTTAAATAAAGAACTAAACAATACTCATCATAAAAAAAAATTTAGTATCCAAGATAGGGATTTTCCTCAAGGATTATATTGTTTCAATGGAGAAGATAGGGTATGGAAATTCTTTAAGGATATAGGAATATATTCACTAGAGGAAAAGCTATTAAAAGAAATTCTTAACAAAAAGAAAAATCTTTTTAAATAACACAAATGATACGTTAGTTTGAGATGGTTGAAAAAATGGAGAATATAACACTAATGAGGGATAAAACCTTATCATTAAAAGCTATAATAGACCCAAGACTAATATTCCAACAAACCTACACTAGAATAAAAAACTATCTACCTAAAGCGGGTTTTTGCACTTGGTTGGTCCTCAATAATAGGACTCTTGACTGGAGATATATTTAAGAAGATGGGTTTCTAAGGACCTAGTAGATGTCCCTTTGTGAAAATAGTGAAGATGATATTAATATTTTATTTGTGAACTGTCCCTTTACTACCCAATGCTGGAAGAGGCTTTCAAGGAACCTGGATTGGTCATCAACTCTCCCTAATTCACTCCTTGCTATGCTCCAAGTCTAGCCTGCCATAAAGAAAATTATATTTATGCTAACCTCTGCATTATGACCCCTACAATCTTAATATTGGAAATTTGGAAAGAAGAAGAAACAGAAGATATTAAAGGAAGATAAATTGGATTGAGGAAGAATAGTAATAAGATTGAAGTATCTATCATAGAAAATAGTAACAACATAATATCTAGAGTAAAAAAATAGATCTTCATATGAGCCATTGGGATGAAAAATAAGGGGAAATTGGATAGGTCTTTCCCTTACCTCCCTTTATTTGTACAAGGGATCATGGAAAGGAATCCAAAAGGAAAAATTGTAAATGGTGCCCACCAGAGGACAATTGGTTTTAAACTGAATTTTGATGGGGGTTCTAGAGGAAATCCTAGGGTAGACGACATTGGATGTTGTATTCATAAAAAGGATGGAATTGAAATTATTTCCCTAGAAGCTCCCATTAGAATTGAAACCAACAATTGGGTAGAATTATTTTCTTTAGTTAAAGGAATGAGAAAATGTATTTCCGTAGGATTACAAAATTTAGAGATTGAAGGGGACTCTGTAATCATCATTAATGCTTTGAGAAAAGCAGTGACATCAAATTGGAAACTTAATTTCCTTCTCTTCTAAGATTTAAACTTATGTAAATCATTTAAGAATATCACCATTAACCATATCTACTTTTAAGGTAATTAAAGAGTTGATGAACTAGAAAACCTAGGAGCAGCGATATTGTATTTCTATAAAATGAATCTCAAGCATAGCGATAGATCTTTAGGGCTCTTAATTGAACTCATCGCCAACCTAAGGTTGATTTTTAGGAAGCATGAATTGATACAATTCCAAAATTTCTCTCTTGGGCCTCCAATTTAACTTATCCTTTACTTAGTCCGTCAATTTAAAGAAACCTTGTGAGAGAGCTTGGAACCAGACAAGTGGATGGTTCTTTCTACCAGTTTATTTAGCCAGAAACTTTGAAATCAAGCCCTGCTTTTAGTCATGATGCTTCACATAGCCCTGGATTTAAGATCAGTGGTAGTAGCCTACATACTTGTGAAGATCACTTTTATCTAAAAATTATACTATTATCTTATATACTTATTTACACACACACACACACACACACATGGGTATGTGCAAGATCATGAGGGGCCAAAAAGTGGGCGATGTCAGTTCAAAACTTTGACAATGTAGCTGATGACTTTTTTTTTTTCCCAAATTGATAAAATGAAAAGGTGTCTTCAGCAGATTATTATCTTTCCTATCAATATAATTGCTGTCAAATTTTGAATTCGATAAGTAATTACTAGGTTATTTTGTAATTGAGCTACCTCTAAAGTGTTGATTTTATATACTGATTGCAAAATTAGTATAACTTTCAAATGGTATAACATTTTTGAAATCTGAAAAATGCGTCACATTCTATACTTCACCTACTATAAGGGAAAATTTTTTTTTTTTTAATTTTGTTAAAGTCTTTAATGAGTTAAGGTGGTCAGACACGAGAGTTTTTTATTTTGAAAATGTTGTAGCAAAAAAATTATAATTTATTTTTTTTTAGAATAAAACTACAAAAAAATATGCATCACATCTGGGCATGAGTCTACTACTTATATATAAAATCTTATAATAAAATATTATCATTTGATTATGATTAAGGTGATCAGACATACACCTACTTCTTATTTTTTTCCTAAAATTTCTGTACTGCTGCATTGAATTCTATACTTTTCACCATCATAGTAACTTTTTCTCAAAAAGGCCTAGTAGTTTACAAACTACATTCAATTTTCTATAGATATATTGTTACAACTTTTGATATTAGGTTCATAGCTTGTTGAAATTTTCACGTCAAGCTGACTAACCCTGATTTGCTGATTTTTTATTGCCACTTTAAGGGCATAGTTTGGCCCCTCATGCTCTTGCACATACCCATATATATGTGTGTGTGGTGTGTGTTTGTGTGTGTGTGTGTGTGTGTGTATACACACACATATGCATGTACACACACACACACACACACACATATACATACATACACGTGTGTGTGGTGTGGCAAGGTCTATATCAATTACGAATTGTGATTAGCTGCCGATGGAGGACTACGTAGTGTTGTTTTCAGATTTTCAATTTTGGCGACAGGTCTGGGCTCCATACTCTCACTCACTACCTCACTCACACACTCACTCTCACTCACACATCTCTCTCACATATATCTATATAATGAGTGAGAGTATTTATAATATTATATTATATTGATATATAGATAGATATATATATATATATATATATATATATATATTATATACATACATACATACATACATACATACATACATACATACATACATACATACATATACATATATACATATACATATATTACATATAGATATATGTATATATATATATATATCATGTATATATACATGTATATATATATATATATACATGTATATATACATGTATATATATAATATATATACATGTATATATACATGTATGTATTATATATATATATATATATATATATATATATATATATATATATAATATATATATATATATATATATATATATATATATATATTATACTATATATATATATATAATATATATAATATATATATATACATTATATACATATATACATCTATACATATATACATACATCTACATAAATACATATACATATATACCATATACATATACATATAGATATACATATGTATATATATATATATTGTGATGCCCTAAAAGTTCGGGTCCAAAACCACAACCAACAAATTTTTTTTTTTAAGAAGGATAAAAGTGATAATGTTAGCGTTATACTATAGTGAGGTTAACCAATTCCCAATTATGCTCATATCGAGACCAATCTGTTTGAGATGGTAAAATTACCAACTTATGATACTATTGAATATGAAATTAAATTGACGTTTTACCTCAATATCCAATTTCAAATATATAATACTAATTCAATCTATACTTACGTCATATCCATTTAATCAATGTACTTTTTAGCCAATTAAAGAATTTAAAGGTAACATTAGTTAATGATTATAATTAAATATTTAATATATTATTAATTAATAATTATATTAATAAATAATATTAATATAGTTATTAATCAATTATTAAATTATAATAAATTAACTAATAATATGTGCATACTATTTAGATAATAAAATTGCTTTACATAAAATCTATCTATTGTTATTAACAACACATTAATCTTCAAGATAACATAATTAATTAAAATCCTAAACTAACTTAACAATCTTCTAATCTACTAAATATCCTACTAAATAATCTTATCTACTAACCTACTCAAACTTTCTATCAAAACAACCTACTAAATATCCTACACATACTACCTACCCTATCTCCCTTATTAAACTCCCATCTCCCCTTTCTATTCTCCCCTCATCCACGAGCCAAGAGGAGTCTACATCCCCATGAAGGCTATGGGAGCGCATATCTAAGGAGGATGAGGGTGTGCTTTGGGAGGAGGATTACAATAATGAGCAGGGTTTTGAGAGGCCCACCTACCCAATTCTAAGTTCAAAAACAAAGGAAATTTTATTACAAGTTTTCAACTTCCTCCAAAAGCTGCGTGAGTTTGAAGACAAGATATGTTTTTAAAACTAACCAAGAAGTCTTGCTGATGTGTCACCAAGGACACCATCCCATCAATGAAAAGGTTGGAATTAATGGCATAGACTTTGCATCCAACACCTGCGCCTAGCAAAAGGGGAAAGACTTAAAAAGGTAAGGGATGATATTTTTGAATTAATGTTTATTTAATTGCTATGACATAGGTGGCAAGATTTAATATTTTAAAAAGACTGTGGTAAGATTTTGTATGGGATTTTATCCCATACAAAATCCAGAGAGCATTTTGCTCTCTTAAAATTCTGGGAAGTGCTAATCTCAAAAGCACTGTTATTATGATCTCTTTTTTTTTTTTTTTTCCATTACTTCTTCCTTAGGCAAGTTGAGTTAATATTCCAACATAGATCAATTTGTATTCATTTAAACATTAAGATGTCAATGGTATTCTTGAGAGTGCGGACCGCACAAGAGTCCAATCCGTTTTGAAAATGGCTCTAAGCTTGCACCTCGTTTTGTTGGTTCGTTTGAGATCCTAGAGAGGATAGGGCCCGTTGCTTTATCGTCTAGCCTTGCCACCTAGCCTGTAACGCATCCACGATGTGTTTCCATGTATCGGTATTGCGGAAGTATATCTATGACGAGTCTCATATTATTGATTGGGATGCCTTGCAGGTGGAGTCAGATGGCCAGCTGGCTCTGGAGCCCATTCGCATTTTGGCTCGACGGACGTTGGTACTTCGAGGCAGAACGCTGGACCAAGTTAGGGTCCAGTGGGATTGCTATGATGAGGTCACAGCCTCATGGGAGGATGCAGCTCAGATGAGGGCCCAGTATCCGCACCTCTTTGATGAACTCCAGGAGGATGTTCATACCTAGAGGGGGTGGATGTGAGGCCCACCTTCGGCCCACATAGTGATCCTGTGTTATGCATATCAGCCTATCATTTTGATTATGTTTCTTTCAGAGATTCTTGGAATCTGTCGACTATTGTTATATTATGTTTGACTTTTTGGACTGTTCTTTTGATGATTCTGCATATGGGATCCATGATGTGTAGATTTGGTTTATGTTTTTATATGATGTTTTGTGAACCTGATGATCTTGATGATATTTAAATTACGTTATGGAATTTCATTTGTTGGTTGTGTTTTGACCCTACTTTTGGGCATCACATTATTATAGATTAATTTGATCATCTAATATAGATTACATTCTGAAGCAAACATGCTCATTTTAACATAACCATCTTGATAAGATAGTGTTTTCTCTACATTTCCACATGATTTAATTCATTTTGAATGTTTTGTTTAAGTGCATAGCATATGGTTAAGGAGGGATTTAGACTAATCGAATGCATTATATAGTCATCTTTTGAATGGGATAATTGCTAAGTTTCAGTTCAAATTCTATCTAGTCTTTATTCCTAAATCCATATGGATCAACAAGCTATCCAATTTGTTTGCAGAAATATAGGAAGAGATAAAGTACATAATATTATTGCAATTCAATTGACAAAGTAAATGTAATGCTTTCCATACAAAATCCAAATCCAAGTATACCATTATTTCTTCAACCTCTATAAACATCAATTTACCAATATCAAATTGAAGAGATCTAAGAGAGGTGATAATTTTCCTTCTTGATTGCAATACAAAAAATCAAATGCATACAATGATCTTTCACAATTATATAATCACATTGAGTTAGAACTTGCTTCTCTTTGGAATTAACCAAGGAACACCTCACATATTGTCTTCTTTACATTCAAGGGAAGGAGATAACATTGTTCATTCTTACTTCAACAATACCATTGCAACTTCATAAAGAATAGGAGAATGCATTTCAAGTGAATACA